>VCJE01000862.1:23124-41716 GCA_024140265.1 Backusella liffmaniae | reverse complement strand
ATGTTTTTTTTTTTTTTTTTAAAAAAAAAAAAGGATTTGCTGTAATTGTCTAAATCAGGCTTTTTGTTCAGTTTAATATCAACACGTCGATAATAAATCACGGTTGATTTGTTCTGAGACCGCTTCATTGAAGGAATCATACTAATTAGGATTTTTTTTTTATTGGACCATCATTGAACAAATGCAGTATTTATCTGAAATGGATTCCACTTTTATAATGACTGGTTTGCATTTAATACCTCTGTATGCTTAATTAACTCGTTTTTATAAATTAAGGATTCCCGGTTATCTCTCTTTGATTCATATACAACATATGATTCGGTTTTGTATGACTTTAACCAATGGCCTTTAAGCCTCAGCCTTTTTTAAATATACTCTTTCACCTTTAAAGTTACATATGTTATGTAGATCATTGATAGAATATACTAGTTTAAAAGCCGATCTTACAATAACTTGAGATGATATATATGCAAAACTCAATCGATAGCTTTATTTATTTATTATTGATTTGGACATGTCGAAACATGTCGGTCATTTCCCCCCTCCTCTCTAAATAAACAAATTTTTGTTATCTTTGCATGCTCTTTTTTTTCTCAGACATACACATTGTACTTATTACTACTATATTCATTGTTTTCATAATTGTGGATATATAAAACGCGATGAGGGGGTATTTGATTTTCATTTTATTGTTCGTTCTTGGTAAGGGCATGCTTTCTAATTAGGGAATAAACGAGTTGAATTTTGATTGGAACAGACGTGTCATCTAGGTAAAATAAACAAAAAGGGCTTGTTTTCCAAGAGGTGTGGTGATTTTAATTGAGGTGATTTCTTTCTTAATCGAGTTTTTTTTATTTTTATTTTATAATATGGTTTCTCCATGGAACAACAATCGCTAAAGTTTAGTTGTACATGCTAATTGTTATTTAAATCAAATTTGACACAAGTTTTTTGTTTTCGATCAATTTGCCTTTTGGGTATTAGCCTAGGTCCATGCAAACACATACTCTCGCCCCCTTTTATTTTTAAATAGGATTGCATACCATTGATAATCATTGGTAAATGGCCATTTATATATTTATAAAAAGAATCGGTTTATTTATTTCTGTCACCAGCATGATTAATTGTAGTTTTAGTTCAAGAATATTATACAGCCCTATTTCAATAAATATGAATCTATTTTTGTATGGTATACATTTTTTTTTTAAAAAGTTCTTAAGGAGGCCTGAATGCTTCTTTTTGATCTACATTAGGTGTATGTATCTTGGTTAATAAATAGCCGGACATCTATGCTGATTTTAGTAAGAAATAAGCATGTAATATTAAATATTAGGTATAAAGTTAAACAAAGATGTAGGTGTAGCTTTGATTCTCAATTTACAAATAATAAAAGTACTTATCGTTTGTTTTTTTTTAAAAAAAAAAAAACCTCCCTCCGCATTTGATTTATAACACAAAGTCTGGTTATCTTTTTTATATTTTAAACAGATTGAAGCATAATATCTTCATCGTTACAGTTTTTCAGAAATTCATACTTCCCAATCTGATATATTGAGTTCTGGCCAATCTTAGTATCACATAATTCATTGTAATATGAAGGGTGTCATTTATATAAAGTTGTATTTTTCAATAACGTTCATTGTCTATTCTATGAACCGAAACACACTAATAAAATAACTTGTAAAGCACCTCGTGTATTTTTTACATGCTCTTACAGAAGTTTTAGTTGAATTTAAACTTGGATTAATAATGTGATTTGATAAAAACATGCTCTCAAAGTGGCAATATGCAAATATTATTACTTTTTATCATTGAGTGTATGTATAAGAAAGGCTAAATAAGCTCAATTCCTGTGTAAAGAGTACTTGGTCAAGAAAATGATTGTGATAGCAATGGCCTCAATGTTTAACTAAACAAACAAATACCCTTTGTTACAATAGTAAGTATGCTTGCTTTTGATTTAATATAGGGGCATATAGAGGTATATATTTATCATATCCTTAAAACTTGTAGATATTCAGTTCAAAATATTTAAATCAGTTATTATGCTTCAATGTTCTTTATACAGACAATGAAATATCAACAATGAGACATTTGAGATAGACTATCTAGCAAGTCAAATAAAGAAAAAGAAAATTCTACGTTGTTTTCTTAAACAATGGATAAAGTTTCCGTTCATAGATTTGACTGCACATAAAACTACTAAAAATAATAAATGTTTCCGAATATCTTTACGTATTTTAAGACTTTTTTTTTTTAGAAAAAAATAATTATATTACAGGTTTGAGTTCAATGATCGTTCATAAGTATAGAATGAATAAAAAAGAAATAATGATAAGGTGAAAGAGTGTTAAAGAAAAGCTAAAGGGAATAATAAATAATGTTTTTTAAGGTAAGGAGAGGGATAAAAAATCGACTATTAAAATCTAATCTCTAAACAACTTTTGGAGCAACCTCTTCGTTTGGTGGGGTAATAGGAGCAACTGCACTTGTCTTCAAGTCAGTGTTTAGGATGTTATTTGTTGGTTCATTGTTTCCTGGTGCCGGACCCTTCTGGATAATTTCAACATAATTGGCAGGGAATAGACCCATTTTACCATCTCTCAAACGTCCGCGCCACCACTGACCTGGTGTGGTTGCACCAGGTTCAGTCGCCTTGGATAAGATGGCAACAATATCATTCTTCTTTAGTGATAATTCCATTTGTGATTCAGCTGTAAAGTCGTAAGTTGCACGGGCAAATTCAAGTTTGGAGGGATCGATAGGGGCACTGGCGCCACCTTGAGCTTGTAATTGTTGCTGCTGTTCTTGCTGCTTAGATGTGATGACCTTGATAAGTTTATGCATCAAATAAGGAAGACCAATGACTATCACAAAGAAGATGATGAATGGTTTGCGTGATAATTTGGGTTTTGCTGCTAATTTTTGTTCAAAGTTTTGGAATTCGTTCAAGTTCATTTCCAAAGGTTTACCGGTGGGTAAACGACCTGTAGCTTTTTGGAGTATACGCTTAAAGAAGCGGTAAAGAGCAAACACACTAAAGATTTGTCCCAATGTGTTTTTCAAGTAGCCCATCTGTTCTGCTACACCCACCATAGCCATAAAGCTAGAATGAGTTGCCATAAAAGTAGAGTCGAGCATTTGAGCAAATCCACCAAAAGAACCAACAATGTTTTCAATGACTTCAAAAGCAGGACGGGTACCCATTTCCATGCGCTGGGTTAAACCCATTTCATCAGGGCCTCCAGGTCCCATACGGTTCATACCGAAACGATTCATGCCGCCGTAACCGCCGTAACCACCACCACCACCGTAGCTGCCGTAACCGCCGCCGTAGCTGCTACCAAAGCGATTATAGCCTCCATAGCTAGAGCCCATGCCATAGCTGGAGCCCATGCCATAGCTAGAACCCATGCCATAGGAGCTACCAAGGCCACCATAAGATGAACCATAGCCTGTACTGCCATAGCCTGTATTGCCATAGCCTGTACTGCCATAGCCTGTACTGCCATAGCCTGTGTTGCCATATCCTGTAGTGCCACCATATGAGCCATAGCCTATTTTAAATTAAGCAAAAGCAGATGAAATGACAAGGAGAGAACATAAATAAGTTATTTGATCATCATTTGGCTGAATTATTAAATTCTAAATTGAAAATAAGAGTGTAGAATATTTACTTGTAGGTCTACCAGGTGCAGTTGGGTCTAATGCTGATGTTGCTGATGTGCGTTCTGGTATAGAAGGAGCTGCTGTAGTTGTTGTTAAAGCACTAGCAGCAGTTGGTGAAGTGACTGCACCAGAAGCATTATTGACTTCCCAAGGCTTAGGAGGGGAGGGCATAGTGTAGTTTGTAAACTAGTAATATAATAAGAAAAAGAATGGAAAAAAAGCTATATTTTGGGGGACGGCAGCTCTATGGGAATATTTCACATGTTGAATGACAAATAATATTCACCAAAAAGTAAAAAAATGCTGACATCACTTCTAATGGTTTCCTAATATGGTATAAAGATGATACTTAGCAAGACCAATTATCATCAGAATATTTCAATTTTTGAATGTGAGTTTAATCATAAAAGCATTAACCAGTTCCTTCCAATCCTTTGTTTACAGTGTTTCTTTTACTTTTAACCTTACTTTATCTAATTCTAAAATAATTAAAAAAAAAAGCCAAAAATGACTGCTTAATATTTTTTCCGACTAATATTGTCACAAGGATACCATTTTTTTAACTTGGCCATAATAAAGTAAAAATGCGTAGATGCAGCTTTACTTCTAATAAACTCAAAGATTTGTTTGTTTTTTTTCAAACGGAATGTTTAGTTTCCTTTAGGAGTGTGTCCAATTATGACATATAGAATCCCAGCGGATGATGAATATTACAGTTATGGATAAAAATTAGGTAATTTTTAATCCATTTCTTTTCGAGTCAACGTGCATGATTAATAACATTATTATAAGGTTAGCTTTATATATTGAGCCGTTTATTCATATAAAAAATATTCTGGCAGTTTTCTGTAGAGGTACACTTTTCATCTATTAAACACAATGAAACCAAGCCCAGCTTTTGTTTCATTTAGCCATCTTGTCAAAATAAGTAAACTTCACAACTCAGTTGAAGTTTCTTTTAAAGTATTGCACTGTGTTCTGAATTACTGAATTAATGATGATGTGGACTTGTACAAGTAATAGTCCACTTCAAAAATGTAAAATAAAGGCGCAAAAATATATGTGAAAGAATAAATCGGAGACTCTACTTATTAAGAGAGACTATTTATTGAAGAAGGAAAGTATTCATGAGATCCTCATTTATCTTATTTTCTCGATGTATCGAAGAAGAGCATTGTACATATGATACAAAATCTATGTTTAGGCAATCGTTTATGCATAAGCAGTTAAAAAGAAAAACATGACTCTAACACATTTGAAAAAAAAAAATCAAATATCATATTTAGCCCAAATTATCGTTGACGAACCAACACATTAATAAGTATCTTTATTCATCATAAAAATTCATTTTATCTTGTGAGTGAGAGCATTATTAAGTAACATTTATAGATTAAAGAATAAAAATAACGAGAAAATTTTCAAAATTGCACTTTGAAGACTTTGGTTCTATTGCATTTACTTGAATAAAGAGCGACATGATCAATTACTGATTTGAAGCACCACAGGTGAAACAAACCATCAATTACCTGTCTTTTCTTGTTGCTTCTAGAAGGAAATAATTCTCGATAAGCATAATAGTATCTTAATACAAATGTTCATTCCTCAGCTCCTGTACGCTATTTTAATATTAGAATACTGTTTACTTATGCGAAAGAACATCTTTGGTAGTAATATATCTTTAAAATCCATTCAGATATATACTTCTATTTAATATCATTCTCTAGGCGCTGATTATATGAAGTCCATACACACCATTTATAAGCCAATACTTGGAAAACCATTTCTAAACGGCTTAACAACGATTATAGGCTTGTGCCCTTATATTGGATAAACATTTGATAGCTTTCAATAATCTCAGCATATTATCTCTGTAAAATGTATATTATTCTCCAAATATCTGTAAAGTAAGAAATTTTGAATGATAGGGCAACGTGTATAATTAGGGCTCACTCATTGCTGATCATTAGCCCTCAAGGGGCTGAAGTCTGGATTTAAAGTCCATATATTTGATACGTCACACGACCCATTTAAACCTCAGTTTGTGCTCTTAAATAAGTTCAAAATGGTTACCAGTCGAGAGCTTAAGAAATGTCAATTAGAGATATTGTATTGTCACTGATTTTGGTTAACATGGCGGTTGCTTCGGGTTCGGGTACCTGATAAGCGAATCACCGTTTTTGTATTTCTTTTTTTGAGAGACTTGGCTCTTCCAGTCCTTTGTAACTGATAGTCACTGGTCACTGGTCACCTTTTTAGCCAAAAAAATATACCCAATGGCCAGTTCGAACTGATCCAGATCTAACAAGATAATGTAATTTGAGAATATTGTGATAGATCTTAATCAGATTATTTGTATGGAACGAAATGAAGTTAGTACATACTGTATTTTCAATGAACAGGGTGTCCTACAGTTCGTCTTGCCTTGGATAAAAAATTCCTTCTTGGGTAGCCAGTGCTGGTCAAAATAAGCAGTTAGCTCCTGGTGCTCATAAAAGTCGACTTTGAATGAATCGTAAAATGCGGAAAACTCTGTTTCGGTTCGAGCATGCACCATTCTATTAAGAGATGATCTTGAACGAGTTCTCAGACTGTTGGTGTCTTCAGTAAAACCTTGGACTTTCAGTTATTATCACGAAATATATGTTATTCCAAAATAAACAATTATGTGATAGTGCCAAATACTTACACTTGACTTGATATTCAACTCCCAAGTACGTTTAATGCTCCAGTGGAACAACAGAATAGACACACCATTACCAAAGACTGCTCTGATTGAAGCAATCTCAGCAGCGTCACAATAAATTATGATCCTTTCGACGTTCAAATTTCTTTAGGAATTTATAATGGATTTAAGATAAAAAAAATATTTAGGAAAACTGTATCCAAATTAGGATTTAGAAAACATTTAGGGACAACTTGAGATCACCTAGTATTATCGATAATCGCAAGTGCAATGCTTTTTTTTTTGAGATAAATTGCTCAAGTCTTTATATCAATGCCAAAAACTAAAAATTCTCTTCTTTCTCTTCTTTCTTTTCTTTTACTATATTTTTTATTTTTTACTTTTTATCTTGACACTCTCTTATTAAAATGATGAGAAAAAAGACAATTCAACAAAGTGAATTTGATGGCTCAACTATCAACAACCCACCAGTGTTCACCTATTCAGGTAAGAAGACATGTATACTTTTATTATCCTCAAATAACTAAATGTTATTGTATTAAAAGGACTGCCGAAAAAAGACAGTTCGATAACATCAGTCAAGATGACTCCTCTAGGATACCAGAAAGCAGTTCTCCATCCTTCCAGAGCAAGGAAACCATAAAGAGAAGAAAATCTTCAGGTGTCTCTGGGATCACCATTCTTGAATGCTTCTTTGCATCTATGTGTACCTATTTAATTGATCAAGTGACTAAAGTCTTTGCAAGCGAAAACAAACGAAATGACCTCAAGGAAAAGTTCTTGAATAAAAGCTTGCCTCAAAAGATCACCAAAACTGCACAAGTTATGTCTGGATGCCCCTCAGGAGAAATAGCAAAATACTTTGATGACACACCAGGAATCAAACTTAGAGCAACATATTGGAAAGAGTTCACACGCTTAAATTTTGATAAAGTAGTAGAAGAATGATCAAAACCGTCTTCATCATCCGACACAAACGCCACAGATAAATTACTTTTATGTATCGACTTTTCGGACTTGGCACCTCTAGTAGACATTCACGCGCTAAAAGAAAGGATCTTAAATAAACCACCGAGCGACAACCAGCAAGATATATCTGATAGTTCAAGCATTGCAAGTTCTTCCCATATGTCAGTGGATGAGGTGTATTCGCAAGGTTCTACAGAAGTTGGTATATCGTCAATATCTATAGCGGAAGGATCACAGCCAGCTACGCAGCAAGCTACAAAAATCTTAGACCATCGCACATTCTCCATGATTTTGGATAAAGCTCGACGCAAAGATTTGAGTAAAGAAATTCACACTGTATTTGACAAAAAAGTCGATGAAGCGATGCATAGACTCTCACAGTACACTGTTGATTTTCAAACTTTGATCTATTTCTTTATGCTTTCCCTCAAAGATTTTCGGCTGGCACGTGATAACACTGACAATATTTCCTTCATCAAGTCTCAAGGATTCAAAACGCTGGATATATTCCCAGAAGGATTTAAACTGCGAGAGGATATCAACTACTCATCAAATCCGATACCGCATGATATTGTGGATAGCAAAAAATTATGTTCTCAACTTGACTTGTTATTTCAACAGGAACATTTACAGCACATCGATTCAGACTTTTTTGGAGTTAGAGGAACTACAGCCACGACAAAAGAAAAACATCCACTTCAACAACAGTTGAATGCTACCATATCTTCTTCGTTGTCTCAATCTATTAAAGGCAAACTGAAAGTATCCGCTTCTTTAAGGAATTCTGCTACCAAAACTGTAATAACAAACCTGGAGAATATGTGGGGCGACAATAAAATCTTCTCCAAGCTATTGGATAAAACTCTACAAGTACTACTTCGTATCCATTTAGCTCCCAAGAGAGAAGAAAAATGGAAAAATTACATTGATAAGAAGAACAGCTCACGTGAAAAGGATCTACAGGAGAAGGCGGATCTTAGTCAAGCTGGTGCTACCGGTACAAAAAATGACAGCTTTGGTTATCTCTCTCGGGACACTCAGCGAAATGTTTTACGAGATCAGCATTACCTGAAAGGCAAATATTTGGAAAAAGCAAATAAGTATCCACTAAGCGAAGTCAAATGGGAGAAGAGGGCCGAGGCGAGCGATGATAGAATTGACAAGTTTAAAAAGCTTATCGTTGATAACGTAAGTGGTAGCCATTAATGGAAAATACGTTACACGTTATTAAAATATTTTTATTTTTTATTAGAAGGAGAAAAGAAAACCTGCAAAAGAAAAGCTCGACAAGGACAAGGATCTCACAGATACTACTATTGAAGAAGAAGAAAACTTACCTTATGAAGAAGTTCTAGATGAAGAGGGTACAGAAGAAGATACCAGCGGCGACCTCAGTCGTCGCAGACTAGGAGTCCTTAAAGCTGTCATGAGAACGCTGCTGCTCAAATTTCTTGGTGGAAAGGTCAAAGAAGAAGATTTTAAAGAGGTGGCTGACGATGTGTCTGAAAGGGAGCTACAGTGCTGCCTTGGTATTTTGAATTTGCTGACACCCTATATACCATCCAAAGAAAATTCCAGCCGTATCATACATCAACTCCCCTTCGTACTCCTGGCAAATGACTTGCTTCGCTGTGCTGGGTATGCAAAATTTACCAAAAACATTTGCCCTATCTCTTCCTCTGGATCGCTTCACTCGATTAGGCTTGATAGTGTTGGGTTGTTCGCCATCATGTGCAACGGAGAGTCAGAAATGTGCACGTATGATTTCGATGGCTATGCCATTACCTCGGAACCCGACGCCAGACAGCGGAAGGATGCTATGTTCAGTTCTTTCTTTGATATCAAAGCCATATATGAAGGCTGTAAATCACATGGTTTGGAGTTTGCACATTCGATCACACTTCCACCTGGATTTGTCACCGCAACTACTCTTGGAACGAAGAAAAACCTAGATGCTGCCCCTTCAAAGGAAAAGCGAAAATATAATAGGCTTGATGATGATACATGGCATGACGTTCAAGTGCAAAGAGCAAAGGGCAACCCAGTTCTGAAAACAGAGATTGGTGATTTGAAAGCGCAAGTTAAATAACTCGAAAGTACGTTGAAGAAGCAAATGAAGTCGTATCTGGGGAAGGACTACGGGAGCTCGATAAAGGATGCAAAGAAGGAGTGGATCAGTGACAAAGACAGGCAACTTGATGATGAAGACAAGGAGGAGAACAAATCCACATATACTAAAGTGAATGGAGTCAAGGAAAAAAGGACTACCGAGATCAGCACTATCCAAGGCACCAGGACGAAGCTATCCAGTGCAAGATATCAGCAATTCATTCGACAAAAGGCCAGCAACATCCCAAAGACAAAATCTACGCCAGTCTCTGATAAACCAAAGGCAATTAAAAACATCCAAGGCCGCTTCCATGGTGTCAACAAGGCTGAAGGTACGGAACTGAGCAAAGGGCAGGCAAAGAAATATGTTTTCACTGGCACAGACAATGGTATTGTCAAGACAACCGAGACGACACCTTTTGATCTTGATCGTTTTAAATATCACATCAAACTACACAATCGCTATTCTCCGTTGGCTCAAACTGAAGATCAAGAGCAATTAGATCAACAAGATCAAGATCTGCCTTTTATCCCTCTGCCCAAACCGTTTACCATTCACCCCGATGATATTGATCTTGGCTGTGGCCATCGACGGTTCCGCAGATCACTGGAAAAAGCTAAAAAAACGACAAAACAAGGACAAAAGGTGAGGGAGTTGGAGCAGATGCTATCAAAGGAGGGAAGTATGGAGAGAGCAACATGCACCAATGATGTCGAGCAAGCGTATCGGAAGCGAACCGAGTGTAGAGACGAACTGCTGCGTTTCTACCATTCCAAAAAACGGGTGAAAGAAGTCAGAAAAAAACAAGTGTTGGCGAAAAAATTCAAGGAAAAGCTTTGCTCGAGAGAACGTAAATACGCCATTCCAAAAGAGGCTGCCAAAGACAAGAAGAAGCTCTTGATGTTCATTGGAGACAAAGGAACGGGGGTAGGATCCAGGATAAAAGGACATCGGAGGTATGGAGGCACTTGGCACTCTGTCATTCATGGAAGAAACCAATGAAAATTTCACGTCCCAAACCTGCCTCTATTGTTTTTCTAAACTGGAGAATCCCAAGCATCGCATCATGAAAGATAGGGAGAGCAAGCTGAAGACCGTGCATGGTGCTTTTCAATGTACCAACTCCAAGTGTGTGTCGTATAAACATAAACGTGCTATTCAAACCAGAGACACAATGTCTGCTCTCGCCATTGGCTTACTTGGCTTGTCGACCCTTCTTTTCAAGAAAAGAATCCCTTCCTTCACCAGATATAACACCAGTCAATCCTACACTGGATATAAAAATACTACTACCGGTTGCCTTCCGAACCTGTAAGCGCGCCTTGGGCTACTTGAGATTCAAGAAAACCGGTAAATGTTCGAATCTATAAAATAAAAAATATTTGACTGCTAATTTTTGGGTGAACCTTAGATTTATCGGCTCTTAAATGCTTCGGTTCCTTCCGAAAAAGAATCGTCGTCAAGCCTGAATAACAAACAAATTAAATATAATTAGTTCTGAAGAGGTCATTTTTGAAGTGATTCATTTCAAATACATCAAAATATGATATGAACTATATAAATGCACAATTTTGTTATTCATAGTAAAAAAAAAAAAGCATTTATGCTTACCGATATTCCGTCTAGACCAGATTAGTAGTCTTGTATAATAAAATAGATGCTGTGAATCAAACTTATTGTAAAGTGTATACAAGTTAATAGTAGTGAACATAACATCTTGTAAAAATGTTATATCGCAACCTACATAATTGCTGTACCTTTACCGAAACCATTACAATCTTCTCCCCTTAGCGGCGACAGCTGTTGCGTCACAACGCAGTCACTGTGTTTAGAGTGACATTTCAAACTGGCTTTCTTTCTTTTCCAACGTTTTTTTCCTTTTGTTTCTGTTTTAATAGACTTTTTATGGATTTTACCTGGGCAAAGGAAGATCAGAATATCCGTAAACAGCAGAGTCTATTACCAAAATCTCAACCTATACCATCACCACTCTCTTCTGTGCGGTTAGTTATTATATGATGGATTATAAAAATAAACGCTATTTTTGTTTCTAATAATATATTTTTTTAATACTTAGGACATCGGAAGGGATGGAAAATAAACAGAAGAATCCCCATTCACGCGTGTCGTTTACGCCAGACGAAACAAATTCATCCCCTTTGCGCCGGTCGCGTGCAGATACGATGCCATCACAGTCTTCCGCATTTCCTTATGCTCCTGATATATTTACCACTTTACCACCACCTCCATCCTTACCTGCTTTATCTAACAGTGCTTCCCGTAATCGCTCTGGTTCTGTAACACTTCCCACAGACTATCAGGAATCACACTACTCACAGACCCCTTTTGGTTATAGTCCATATGATCCTTCAAGCCCTATCGATGAAAATGCTTCTAGCACTATTGCCTCTACGCTGGCTTCACTTGGTTTAGATGATGAAAACAATACCCTCACTCCCTCTTCTCACTTTAGGGACCGTCACCACTCTCACCTTGAAGACTCGGTATTACCGCAATCTACCAGCAATCGAGCTCGCTCTTATACTGTGGGTGGTTCACTAATGAGTAACGAAGCAAATCCCAACATTAGCAGCAGACCTGAGATCTCCCGACTGATTGGACCATTTAGCCCATTTTCACCTCAAACTCGCTCAAGTGTTATGCAACGACCTCGTGCTATCAGTTTGGGTATGGCCGACAATCCCATTTCAAATGCCTTTACACCATTTGACATGACTTCGACAACAAACAATACTTCTAGTACTTCTAATAACAACATTAATAATAATAGCTCAAGCTCTGTTTTATTGAGAATGCACGATTCGCCTATTTTAAGATCGTCTCGCAGTAGTGGAAATCTAGCAGAGTTAAATTCGGATATGTACACAAGGTCTTTTACAAACTTAGATGCACACGAGGAGATGAGTGATCAGGTAAATAATAGTAATAGGGAAAAAATTGTACATGTGTATTTATTATTATAAAAAGGAATACTACGGTCAACCAGATGGCGCAGAATCACCTTCTTCAGCCCAAGCACAGTTTCCTTCCAGGGCTTTATGGTTAGGTAATATAAACCCAAGTTTAAGTGTGCCTGATTTGATTCAGCTATTTTCCACTTATGGTCAAGTGGAAAGTGCCAGAATTCTCTCAGACAAAGAGTGCGCTTTTGTCAACTTTATGACTGTCGATTCTGCAGTGGCTGCAAAAGATGATTTGGAAACAAGATTGGGATCAAAGTTAGCTGGAACACCTGTCAGAGTGGGTTTTGGAAAGGCGGATGTAAGCGTTGCAATGGCTCTCACCAATGAGGCTGGTCCAAACGCACAGGGTCCTACTCGTGCTTTGTGTAAAGTATCGTCATCTCCTGAAAAAAAATAGATGAAAACATCTGTTTCTATTTTAGGGATTATGAAAAGTTTTTAGATATATAGACGTGACTGACTTTTCCGTTTTTTAGGGGTTGGTAATATTCCTGCAAACATGAATCCTGCCATTCTTCGAACCATATTTCAAGCTTTTGGTGATATTGAGTCGGTTCGTGTATTGTCGCATAAGAATTGTGGCTTTGTTAATTTCGATCATCAAGAAGATGCAGTTAAGGCTAGAAAAATGCTTCAAAATAAGGAGATATTAGGTCCTGGAACAGGAGCTGTGCGTATTGGATTTGCCAAAGTGCCGCCCAACAACCCTGATGAAGCAGAAGAATTGAATAAAAACCAGGCAGTTCCTGATAATGCCTCACCAACTTTTACACCAACCACTCTACCAACTACTCCAGCTAATACAAATGATCAGAAATTGCCTAGTACAAGTACTCTACCTAATAATGAAACTAATACAGGAGCCGATAGTAACTACCAAGCAGCTCAGTGGGCAACTTCTATGACGATGCCAAACACAATGCATGCACCTAGTCAACAGACCGGGCAACCTAATCTATACACCGCTATTGCAACTGAACGCCTGTTTATTATGCAACAGCTAGGATTTGAACCTATTGAAACAGCAAAAGGTAAAATCGAGAAAGATTCTAGAAAATAATACAAGCTGATATTAACAATGTTTTTTGTTTAGCTGATCGTATTCCTCTTACTTATCATCCCATCATACCTGCTGTTCCTGAACTCAGCGCTGATAGAAAACTCGAACCATTACGGTTGCGTGAAATGAGAAAGAGATTAGAGAATGGTGGACAACAGATGCTACAAGAAATAGAAATGGTTGCGGAAGAATGTATGGAGGAAATAGTCGAGCTTTGTAGTGGTAAGCCTAATATTTAAGCCTTGTTGGTTACACGAACACTCAACAAACAAATACTTCAGATTATATTGGAAATACCATTATCCAGAAACTATTTGAGTTTTGTAATGATAACACAAAACTGAGGATGTTGGAAAAAATTGCTCCTTTTTTGGCATCAATTGGTGTTCATAAAAACGGCACTTGGGCTGCACAAAAAATCATTGATTTTTCAAACACACCTGAGCAGGTAAGAAGAAAAAAATAACAAAAAAGGAGAATGAGGAGAAGAAGAAGAAGAAGAAAAAGGGTGAATGGGATTATTTTTATCCTTTCATATGTACATAATATTTTTTTTATATAGGTTCGACTTGTACGTCAGTATATTGCTCCTTACGTTCCATTGTTATTACTTGACCAATTTGGTAATTATGTCGTCCAGTGTTGCCTTCGTAAAGGATCTGAAAAAAACCAATACATATTTGATGCCATTGTTGACAAATGTTGGGAGATTGGACAAGGCAGATTTGGTGCCCGCGCAGTAAGAGCTATGCTTGAAAATGCTATCGTAACAACAGAGCAACGTGTAAGTAAAAACGAACTAAAATTAAATGAATCATGCGCTCTAATCCATTGTATAGGTTTATGTTGCAGCTGCTATCGTTCAGAATGCTGTTTTACTGACGACCAATGCCAACGGAGTACTACTTCTCACATGGTTCCTTGACACATCTGAACTTCCAGGACGCTACCGGGTTTTGTGTCCTCGCTTTATGCCATATTTAAGTAAACTATCAAGCCACAAACTTGGTTCAATGACTGTTCAGAAAATTATCAGTCAAACACAGGAATCTGATGCTGCCAGTTTATTGTTGAACGGTCTACCTGAAAAGACAAGAAATGAACTGCTCAAGAAGTAATAAGCACTCTATATATTGTATATATACAATCACACATACAACATTATATACATCCAATATTAATATACAAAAAATCAAGGGAAAAGGCAAACTTGGTTACAAGGGATTAAAAAAAAAAGCCAAAAAAAAAAGTGAAAATGCTTGTTTACTTTATTCTTTTGTATATTTTATCTATAACTTTGGCATAACTATTTCTATTTATCTTTCTTATCTTTTTTCTTCATTTGTACTTTTTGTAGAATCAAATAAATATATATTTTCTGTTTAATTTAACCTACCTCACTTTTTAAAGAAGCACACTGCGCAGGAGTTTCGCTCCTCTTCAACAAAATAGGGAATCATTGCAAATGTACGGAGCCCCTTTTTATGTCTAAATAAGTATATATTTACAAAAAATAGTTTTGCCTTAAAAGAAAGATGCTTTAATAATTATAGAGAAGGAGTGCATATAATTTTGAAATAGTTTTTAAGTAAAAGATCAATTTGGATGTTACTGATAAGATTAATAATATATAGTGCCACTATTTTTAACTTTCACAAACGACTTAAATATTTTTAAGTATATGTAAATATGTTTATTTGATGAATGATTATGCGATATGCTATAATAAATATGAATTGAATGGATACATAAAAAATTAGATTATTCACATGAATACAATTAAAATTCTGCACTATGTGTTATAAAGATAAGTATAGAGAATTGAAATAAAGTTTCTAATGTTCATATGATACAAAGATTGGAAGGGGGGTTAATATACATAAAGTCTAAATATGATAAATATACAAAAATAAATAAAATAAAATAAAGTAATACATTCATATGTGTCTATCGAAATATAAGTGTCATAAAAATAAATGGGGAGCATAAGTGAGTTCAATTTGACATGTAGGGTCTTGTGATAAGTATGTTGTAAATTTAACCAATGTAGAGTCCTTGGTAACGAGTGTGAAATGCCCAATGTTTTTTGTTTGTTTGCATGTTTTTCAGGTCTATTTATTTAGCCAAGGATGGTCCTACGTGATGAAGTTAGGAAAAACGATAAACACTGAAATATGCAATTTTTAAATTACCATTATTTCTTTAATTGTGATTCTATCAATAGGATTTTTTGCAAGTAGTTTGTTAATGAGATCTTTTAAATCTGCATCTATTTCCGTATCGTGTGCAGCTCTAAATATTTAAAATAGGTTATTATCAGTTTGTTTCTTTAAAAAAAATAGAAATAAAAATGAAAATACATACTCTTTGTTCTTTATTGAACTGTATAAATCTAATAGGCTTGCACTTTCAAAAGGTAAGTGGCCATAAACAAGACAGTAAAGAGTGACACCCATTGCCCAGACATCAATGGATGTAGGAGAAGCTTGTTTTCGAGCTATTAAGAAATGAAGTTAGATTTTTTCCCTTTTTAGTGCGTAGATTATTTCCTAACCTTTTCCTAGTGATTCAGGTGCCAAAAACGCAGGTGAACCTCCCCCTGAGGTACCATGGAAATCTGAGATACGAGTGGCGTTGCCAAAATCAATCAACTTTACAACATTATCATTGGCCAAGATCAAATTCTGAGGCTTGATATCTAAAAATAAAATTATTTTTTAGTTGACCCCTTCTTTTTTTTTTTAAAAAAAATAAATAAGCTGGTTTATGTAATTACCTCTATGAACAATACCATTCTCATGTACTATGTGAATCAATTAAAAATAAAAAGAGTAGGTTAGTCACCACACATTTTGTCAATGCTAAAACCATTAAAATATTTACAGTGATTGACAGCAGCTACTAGCTGACGAAATATGTTTCTGCATTCAGTTTCTTTATAAGGTTGAATAACCGAATGTGGTGCAACATCCATAACAACGCCTGCTTCAGCAACTTCCATAACAAGGAATACCGAATCTGGGTGATTTGAATCTTCAATTACTTTTAAAAATTGAATAATGTTTAGATGGGGTTGTAATTCCGCCAAGAGATCGAATTCTTCTCTAAAATTAATTCCGTTGATTGAGTTGTGTTCGATTTTTCTTCGCTTTGCGTCTGCTCCATTACTAGCAGTATTTGACACTGGACGAGATCTTCCAGGTCCTGTTTGTCGAAGTAGTTCTGATTGATGTTGGCGTTCAAGGCGAGATTTACTGATTTCTTTGATTGCCTAATTATTTATTTTTAAGACATTGTTCAATCGAGCTGTTATAAAAATTGCTTACATATCGAACGTTGGTCTTTGTATCTACTGCAAGGTGCACAATACCTGATGCTCCAAAGCCTATTTCGTGCAAAAGTCGATATTGTCCAACACGACGTTTACTATGGCGTGCTGATTTTTGTTCTTTCCAACGCCGGTGAAGTTGAAGTGGGCTGTTAAACCAACGAGTCATAAGTGTTAAAGTGAGTGTTATAATTAAAGTTAAAGAAGAAAAAGAAAAAAGGAAGCTATTTTATAGCTGCTCTTTTTATAAAGACAGAATGATTTGGTGTACGCCCCCCATTACTCCCCCAAGAGGAGAAATTATGTATAAGCTCCCACTTCTTGGCCCCCTATTTTATTTCATCATCTGTTTGCCACGCGATATTTTTTCCTATATTTGGAGCGGTACCGACATTTATTTTTAATGGGACATACATTTTCGTGATCTATTTTTAACACATGCTGCAAAAAGATAGGCACAGACCTTTATTTACAAGAAAAAATAGTCTTCACCAATGATATTCATACAGATCTTTGCATAAGCATTCCTTTTTTTTTTAAAAATAGGTAACCAATCACATGATTTTTTTGTTTTGAGGTGCTTTTCATGATGTAATACAAACATACGATGCTGGCCATTCAAAAAAAACGCTTTAAAACAGGAATGTGGATATCGCGTTTACTAAAAAGGATGCTAATCTTAAAAAAAAATCGTGTATGAATGTATTGGAATAATGATAATGATAAATGGACAAAAAAAAAGTTTATTTTCCTCCTCGAGGATAAAAATTTTTTACGTCTCAAGCATTTTACGCAAGATTTGCTTGGCTTTTCTTTGACAGCTCTGGATTTTCACGTGTAAAAAAAAAAATCAGTGCAACCGAGTCCCTGGATGGTATTTTCTGCTAACGTTTTATTATTTCCAGCCAAAACTGTCTCCTTTCATATGTGTGCTACCAATTCGAGCTTTAAAATCCTTATTTTGATTATTGATCTTGTTTCATTTGATTTACATGTGATTTAAGCTTTTTGTCGCCAAACGTGTCGATCCATTTTTCATTTAATACATTCACATTTAAATATACCACAAAGTACTTCAGCTATTTTCATACACTTTCCCGCCAATAACCTCTTTGTTATTTAAAACATTGTAATTTCAGTAAGTTACTTCACATGCGTATTAAAACAATGATTGTTACTCTAATGTATAGATAAGGTCATTTTCATGTTCACATTCATTCTTCCATAGATATCTGATTTTAGCGCTTATCAAATCATTTAAATATTTGGGGATCATGAATACAAGCTTTTGAAAGTCTAGAATCATCATAAAAGTAATAGATAAGGTCCCTGATCTGTTTGACGCTATCTATATCTATATTTACGCCTTGGCTATATTTTTTAGTGTGCTACGCCTCCAAGCTAATACGATTGTGGGTGATCAGCTACAAGTCTGATCAAACACCTGGATGTTATCTCTTAAAATTGACCTTTTTCCTATTTTTTCGTGATTGTTATTCCAGAATGTTGCTAATCCAGTTGTTCATGAAATTATTTCTTCAATTTAAAGTAAATAGATCTAACTATTTTAAGTGTATGCTCTCAGATTGAAAGGATTTATCAATTGGGAGCTGTGTTTATTTACTAATTTTTTGGTAGATTTTGAGCGACTTGGTAATTTCTGAGTCAGGAATTTTTAGATCCACTGAATGACTTGCCATCTAATCATAGCGGCATTTATTACCTTTGTCTTAGATTATTGTACGGATGGGGTGATTTTAGATCAATAGATCTTCCTCTTATATTGGAA
>VCJE01000861.1:25632-41883 GCA_024140265.1 Backusella liffmaniae | reverse complement strand
AAAAAAAAAAAAAAAAAAAAAAAACCACACATCAACAGCTTTTTTTTTATTTATTTATTACCCAAGGGACGAACGGCGGGGACGGCAGTGCGAACAGCAGCACGGGAAACAACACCAGTAAGAGCGGCACGAAGCATATTTAAACAAGTGAGTGGGGAGGTTAAATAAAAAAGATACGAAAGAAAAGGAAGAAAACACACACAAAAAGCTTTTTTCTTTTCCTCATCGACAGGCAGGGGAGGGTTAAAAGGTCCGATCAATCACTTTTGTCCGACACACTTTGAGTGGTAATCACATGACCTTTTGTAAAAGAACGATGTTCTTCGTCTTATATCCATAATACTATCCTTAATCAAAAAGATAAGTTATTACTGCTCTAAAGGCATTAAGATTTCTGGACATGATGACCATTTTGTTCTTTTTATGGTTTCATGGTTGTATTCAGCAATCAAACTTTAATATGTAGGAAAATTATGGTGTCATTGTTCTATTATGAATGATTTCATCTACTGCTACAAGCTGGTTTAAACATTGAATTTGTTTTTATTATTTTTATGTTATTGTTATTGCAATTGTTATTGTTTTTACTGTTATTATTCTCTTTGTTCTTTGAAAGTATCCTATGCTGTCTTCAGTGTAGTAATCATATATTTCCAAAGCGATACTTGACAGACGTTGACCTTAGGACAAGCGGTTTGAAATCCCTTTTCTTTTCTGATTCTGGTAGTATTCAACCAAGTTATTTCTGATGAATGTTTCAAAAGTATTGTATGCAAGATTAAGCTCGGGAAAGAAGTCGTTTAGTTTTTCAAAGAGCTTCTTCTTGGCGATGAAAGGCTGATAGTCAATCTGTTGAGTGATGTTGGGGCTGGATTTTTCTTCTTGGGGTGTATCCTGGTGGTCTTGGCGTTGGAAATACTCCAGTTTTCTTGAAGTGGTTGTAGTAATCGAGGGCTGTGCTATACTTGATGTTTACATGTCGTGCTGCCTGAGGTACAGACATTTTGTTTACAGTGATGTTATGTATCAGTTCTTCCACTTGAGTTTTCGTATAAAGGTTTCTTTTTCTCAGGTAAGAAGCCATTATTTTATGAGGATAGTGAAAAAGAAATGGAAAGAAAGTTGAAAAAAAAAAAGAATTGCAATCTTTGATTAACCATAACATTTTATCAAAGAAACAAAAATGGGAAGGTAAACAACGAAGCGACTATTGTTTATAACTGGTTCATTACTTGAAAGAACTATGGGCAGTACGATTGATTAAATGGATATACTTGACTCGCTGGCGTTTTTTTTTTCTGTCTTCATTTACTTTGAATATGTGTTACGTCTAAAACAGTAAATCAAAGTCTGTGGTATTTCTCTTCTTTTCTAGTACACAGCGAGATTATTTTATATACAAAATTAAACTAATGTAAAATACCTAAATAATGAGCTCTGCTAATATATACATCTATTTTGCAAAGCAAAGGTAAACTCTCGGTTCTTTGGGAGGGATTTCGTCTCAAAATGAAAATAAATGAATGTGACAAAGTAAAAATCATATCTTTTTTTAGTATGATATCATCACCAATCATTTTTTAATAGCATCGAGTGTGTGATATTTATTTCGTGTCCTTTACATTGTTTTTAATTCATCTTTCTCCCTTTTTGCTTTCTTTTTGCTAGCGGATAGAGTATATTAAAGAATATAAAGTAATTACACTTCGTAAATTTAGAAAATTGACCAAAATAAACATTTCACCTAATCATCAAAACCATTTCAACTCAAGTCTCTCTCTTTCGTAGCTCACAACTACCAACGCTATGAACAACAATCTATTAACTGGTATATTACACAAACATATTCAACTTTAAAGATTTTTCCTTTACTTATTCTATAACAGACCTATTTGTATGGGACACTGAGTTTACCCCTTCTCTAAGTGACAATTCATTGCTCGATACTACTCTTAATAATTTCCAGGATAATATGAATATAGAGCAAACGTACTTGCAAGATAATAATGAATACTTAGAGCTACTTACACAAGAACAAGTGCCGGAACCACTTCGATCATCACCCCTGTTACACAATTTCGATGTAGCATTACACACTACCAATCAGTTCATAACTTCTGTGCCTACAATAAAGTTTTCTTTAAATGAGGAGGATAAATCAAACAATATGAAGAAACAAACAAAGAAAATCAAAATAAACCCGCCAAGTTCAATCAAAAAGAAACATAATAGTAAAAAGAAGAAGCTAACTACATACCAACATATACCATTCAGACCAAGGCGTGCAACAGGCTTAGACAAGCCTTTAATACTGAGTCCATCATTATCGGCCGTTTTGGATGGGGATACAGAGGTGATTTTCTTTTGTTTACATCAGATTTTTCCCTCCTTTTTATTCTTTCTTTTAAACTCTAGCTTTCGAGACCCCAAATTGTGAAACGCTTATGGGAATACATAAAATCGAATCAACTACAAGATCCGGCTGATCGTCGCTATATACTATGTGATGTCAAGTTAAAATCGATATTTCAACAAGACCGAGTCAATAGCTTTGGCATGAATAGAGATCTTAATGCTCATCTGACAAAAAAAGAAACGAACAATGAAACTGTGAATAAATCTGTGGCGGTTAGTGCAGATGAAACACAACTTTTGGTGACTGGACATTTTCCTTCCATCCAAACAGCCGAAACACCAAATACCATGACACCAATCGATGATCGTGTACTAATGTGGGATATATAAATTAATCATTGGTACTGAACTGTACGATATAAAGGAAAGGGAAAAAGAGGATTTACTACTTCTCTGGATAGTATTAACAAACTGTTTGGCTGTAATGACATTGGTTTTTTCTGAGACTTGGGCAGTGCTATATACTTTTCTTCCTCCAAAATGAACTATCAATAAAAAAAAAATAAAAAATACAATTCGAAAGCTGATTGTTCAAAAATGGTTCCTGAAGTGATTCATATAATAAATGATAATAATTATCTCATTTTGATGACAAAGTTAGCTAGCATGTATACAAGGATTACATGATATTGACCGCTATATCAAAAATCTCATCGCTTCATTTACATTTTTTGTTTTATTTTTTTGTTATAAACTTTAAACATTTGTATATGATACAAAATCACACTCAAATGGTTTAAGATACATGTCATTTTTATTTTATTATTCCCGCTTTATTCATTTGTTATCAAACTCTTCGTTTTAATTTAGTACCACTTGTAAATTTTCCAATGGTGTGTTCATAGTTTTTTTAAACCAATATAAGAGATGATAGGTACATATTGTTTATTCCTTTTGAAATAAAAAATAAAAAAGAAAAATACATAATAAAAAAGAGGGGGAAGAATGGAAAATTATTCCTTTGGTTCATGAGTAGAAAAAGTGATAGTTGGAAGTTCCGACCACTCATTTTCATCAGTAAGTTTCAAAAATTCACCTTGCTTAAGAAGTTGCTTGGCCCAAAGTAAATCTGCTACAGATTCTGAGTTATCAACAAAAGCGTAAAGCATAGACTCTGCATAATCATGAGTAGAACCTAAATGGTGAATATCATGTTCTTCTTCAGCCTCGTGAGCACAGGTTAGATTCAAGAAAACATAGTCCAAGGAACTCATAGTAGTAGAGGGAGAGATGTCCTTTTAAAAAAGTAAATAAATAAAATAAAAAACTTGGCAAAAAGCAAGGAGGATTATCAGAAAAAGATGCTGATGTTTGTTTGAACGCCCCTTTTATTTTTATTTTTTTTTTAAAAAAGTGAAAGTGGTAAGATTTTTTAAGTTTTTGTTATTAATCACTGGATCTAAAACCTTCGCTTATTTCAAGAAAGTGTCACATGGATTAGATGTAACAAGGACACATGTTAAATTGAAATACTGTCCAACCCATAAAGCATATGCTGGAACGGTAACTTTGAGAGGCTATATATGTTTTTTTTTTTATTATTAGACTCAAACTCCCCTCGGAAAATGTTTACTATTATAACAAACAAATTGAATTTAACATATATAAATGCCAACGTTCCCATTTTCTCAAAGCATAATATTTTTCATACTTATTTCCATCCCTCTTTTTATTATTCAAAAAGAACAACAACAAAAAACAAAGTACAGAATTAATTAAAATGGTCCGACTTTCATTGACTGCTGCCGTTATCACGACATTTTTTACATTGGCCTTAAGTGAACGTTAGTGTAACAGAAAACAAATGTTAACAGTAACGTGAAAAAACTAACTTACATTAAACCTTATTAGCCAATTCAGCTAGTGAGCAATGTACCGGTGATGCAATTATTTGGTCCCAAGGTGATTTAGATGCCATTAGCAGCTGCCAGCACTACTCTGGAAGTATCACCATTGACAAAACCGGTAACTGGGATCTATCATTGAAGGGCGTTGAATATGTCAGCGGAAACATCATTGTCACCAACAATGTCGACTTGCAGTACCTTTACATGCCCGATCTTAAGCAGGTTGATGGTCACATTACCATTGAACACAACACTGGTCTATCAAAATTGGATGTTCCTCAGCTACAAAGTGCTTGGGGTATTTCTTTGGTCGTTTTGCCATCTCTTGATGCCATCGATTTCCCTGCTGGTCTTCAATATGTTGATAACTTTAGAGTGGAAGACACAAAGGCTCCTACCATCAATGGTTTCCAATCCAGAGCCATCAGCAATCTTGTTTTTACAAACAACAACTTTATGCCCGTCCTTGATTTGTCAAGCTTGGAGGAAATCACCGGTGAGATCCTTGTTGTAGGCAACCGTGCTATGGTTCTTAAGGTAAAAATGATTCTAACTCTGATATCCACATATGATGCTAAATTTTTTTTCTTTTTTAAATAGGCTGAAAACTTGAAGAAAATGCACACCTCTTTCTTCTTCCATTTGGCCGAGCTTCATATGCCTACTTTGGAGCACATTACTGGTGATCTCTCTTTCCACAATAACGAAATGAAGAAGATTGAATTTGAGAAGCTTCATACCATCGATGGAACAGTTGTGGTTGCCAATAATGAAATGCTCTCAGAAACTTCTTTCCCTACCTTGTACTTCATTGGTGGTGCACTTTCCATTGGTAACAATTTTGCATTACAGAGCATTGATGGTTTCCCTGCATTGAATGAAATCGGTGGCGTTGCTGACTTTGCTGGTAACTTTATGGAATACAAACTCCCAGCTATTCAAGATATTCGTGGTGGCGCTCGTCTTCAAACTACATCTAGCAAGCTTCAATGTGCTGAATCAGAGCAGAAACTTAAAGGTGAAAACATTGCCAAGGGTCTTACTTGGAGCTGCTCCTCTAATGTTCCTCAAGATAAGCTTGAACCTACCCTTAACCAGTCACCCGATGTCGCTAAACCTGAAAACCTTAAACCTGGTATGGCCTTGCCCGATATTCCCAAGCCCGAGGAGAAGAAGCCAGGAAGTCCTGAATCAGGCTCAATGGGTGGAGGTGCTGGTTCATCTCGTCCTGAATTCGGAAACTCAATGAAGGATGTTCGTCCCAAGACAGCAAAGATCAGTGGTGGCAATACTTTAGGTGTTAGTCTTGGTTTACTCACTGTAACTACTGGTTTAGTTTATAGCTTGATCTAATCAAATTTAACTCTTTTGTCATTATCTTTCCTTCAAATCTATTTAAAACAAATAAATCATAACATTATATAAAACAAATAAAGACTTGAACAAGTAAGCGAATGAATTTAAACCAAAAAACAAAACGAGTTTGATTCTTTCCCTCCATTAAACTTGACTTATATGAGTAGCTTAGCTTACGTAAAATGATGTGGTGCATATAAAACTATATTTGTACATGAATGATTATCTGATAAGATTCAAGATTTAACTAAAGAATAAAAATGCCAGGATTATGTAATGACTATAAAAACCCAGAGCATTTTATAATAGAGGATAGAAGGGCCTGTGGATATCTTGGAATAACATAGATTATTCAGCATGGAATTATATAATGCTATCTAGTTCATCAAATTATATCTATTTATAGTATAAACAAGATAAGAATGTACGCAGCATATAAAGTTTGTTTTTTAATCCCGTTTTGGAAAGTAAAGATAACATCAAATGGCCCTTTTATTTCATAATTTTAAGGTATATACACGTGAAGCTTTATAAATAACCTCTCCTTCTCTCTCCTTTCCCATCTATTTATTTAAATTTCATTCGTGTATAATCTACGCCTTTTTTTTTTCGTTATGTTTTTCTATGCTCAAAAACATTACTCTAAATGGCTGCGAAACTTCTATTTTTATCTTAAAGTATGTATACATTTTTTTTTAAAAGAAAAAGGTATTGTTAGTCTTATATTAAAGGTTGTTCATGTTTAAACGTGCTATAATATGAAGTGTTTATATATCTCTTTTCAAAACCATATTATAGAATATAAAGTGCTTTATGAATTCAGTACTTTCTCTCGAAAGGTTTATTAACTTTACATTGCACACATTTGATGCAACTAGTGTTTTAAATATAAAATTATGTGCATAAAGGCTGTTACATTCCCGAATCGGATATTCTTCTGTTTTTTTTTGCAAGTATTGGCAAAAAAAAAAGTGTAAAGAAAACCGATCGTTTATCAAAAACAGGAACAATATGGACATTGGCCGTAAAGTATTGTTTGGATTTCATCTTTCGTAAAAAACAAAAAAAAACAAAAAAAATCGTTATATGACGTTTCGCATAATGCCACGAATAAGTTATATCTTCAAGTTGGAAAAAATCACCTGGCCCTTCGGTCCACTATTATTTACTTGCACATAAATCATAGGTTCCTACTTTACGTTTTCTTTATTTTTTTTTGGTTACCTCCTTTTTAAAATTCATTGATATTAATATAATATTAATAAACACACTTCAAAGTTTACCAAGATAGGACGAATGGTAAACAAAGGAGCTGTATTAGTTTTTTTGAGTCATATTGATTATACTTTTTATCTATGAAAATACTTTTTTTGGAATGATTTTAAATCCCTCTTTTAAGAATAATGATCGATCCAAGGGTAAACTTTAAACAACATTTCCGTTACTTATGCACCTTTACTATAATGATAAAATAAAAAAAGAATGTTGAACTAAGCGATAGAACACTCGATTATAGTTAAAACATCGTTTCAAGACACCGAACAAAAAGGTGAAAAAGAACAAAATATGATTATGAATATACTTGATCCGCACCATTTACTTTTTTTTTGTCCTCTCCTAAACAAAAAAACTTAATTGGCGAAAAGCGAGTCATTTCGCTGTAAAAAGAAGCCAATAAAATGATGATAAATAGCAACCATAGACTCTATAAAGAAGTGACTAAGCAAGTAACGGAATGACCCCCTATTTTATTTTTATATTGAAAATAACACAGAATAAGTGTTTTATTTTTTGCATGACTATGTTCAAATGGTTAACTTGCAGGAGATCTGGGGGGGGGGTTTAGTGTGACTCTTTGCTATCTGACTCATTTTTTTTTATCTCCTTACTATGATAAAATGGTGGATAAGTTTATTTTCTTTTTCCTTTTTCTTTCGCTTTCTTCTTTTATAAATTCACCATCATGGAGCCGCAGGAGGTCTTATCAAAAAGTTACACAGATAGTATATCAAGTCTGGTCAATAATTACATAGATGAAGAAAGGAACCTATCCCGTAGAAATTCATGTACAAACCAGTCCATCGTATCCTCTTTGAGTAATCGTTACAACAGTATGTCCTCACCTATGCCAATAAATGCAGCAACCAACGTGCGGTCCATGGGTCAGCTCAGCGATACTCCAGGTGCATTACCATCACACTCATTTCCCAACAGACGCAACTCTTTAGGAGAGAGTTCCTTTTTCTCGTTATCATCAGTGGATGAATATGAAGATGAAGAGATCACACCGTTACCCAAACTCCAGTTATTTGTTATATCCATCATGTTATTTAGTGAACCTCTTACATCTACTATTCTTCTTCCATTTATTTATTTCATGGTAAGATAAAGAAAAAAGTTAAAAGGAGTTAATTAGTTCAAGTAACGTAATTATTTTTAAATAGCTGAAGGATTTTCACCTGTCCAATGATGAAAAAGAAATTGGATCTTATGCAGGCTGGATCAGTAAGAAGTCATATTTTTATTGGTGCTCAGATTTTAATTATTTCTTTTTTAATTGAATTAAAAAAAATACACATAGCTTCCATCTTCTTTGTAGCACAATTTTGTACCGCAATATTGTGGGGAAGGATATCAGATAGATTCGGAAGAAGACCCGTACTATTGACAGGTTTAATAGGCAATTCCATTTCCAGCTGCCTATTTGGTCTTAGTAAGAACCTGTGGTGGGCCATTTCTGCTCGTGCGCTCTGTGGTATCGTAAATGGAAACGCAGGTGTGGCTAGAAGCATGGTGAGTGAAATCACAGACAACACGAATAAGGCAAAGGCGTTTTCAATTTTTGGTTTCTGTTGGGGAGTTGGTATGATCTGTGGTAAGTATATTCTGGATGGCGCAGCACATAAAGGGGATGACTCACATATTGTTGTTTTTTAAGGTCCTGCACTAGGAGGATACTTGTCAAAGCCAGCAGAAAATTTTCCGTACCTTTTTGGGGATATTCAATTTTTAATCAAGTATCCCTATTTTCTCCCATGCTTTGTTTCTGCTATTGGGTCATTCATCGGTTTTATCGTGGGATATTTTAACCTTAAAGAATCTAACCCTGCTGTGATTGAAAAAAGTAGACGGGATGAAGAGGAACGTACTCACTTGTTGGGAAATAGCAAACACGTTTCTCCAGCCAATGAATTCGATATCAAGACATCTATGCCAAAGAGTGGATCGATTAATAAAATTACAAAGGCATCTGTTTCTATTATCATTGCATACTCGTACGGTACCAATTAAATCTAAAAATAATGTATGAATGCTAATATATATATATATATATACATATATATATATATTTAATTTATAGACTGTTTTCATTTCATGCAATGGTATTCGATGAAGTTTTGCCGCTCTATTTCACTGCGCCAACATATGCCGGAGGTTTGGGTGTTACTTCTACCGAATTTGCCAAGATGCTTTCCATACTTGGTGTCATCCAGCTCTTCTTTCAATTCGTTGTTTATCCTAGAGCGACCCGTTTATGGAATACATTACAGCTTATCCGATTTGCATTCTTGGTGTTTATTCCACTATATTTTATATTCCCGGAATTGACTCCTTTACGAATCTGGTTGGATGCCAATGTCATTGATGAGACAACGAAGTATTGGGTTTTCAGAGGCGGTTACTTTGCACTACTATTTGTACGATTCTTTTGTAATTGTATTTCGTTTACTAGTTTGGGAATTATGGTAAGACAATGAATGTTTAATTTAATTTTATATTCCTATACTAACAGGTACTATAGATCAGTACATCTGCTTTGCCTGAAGTATTGGGCACCGTCAACGGGTAAATATAAACAATAAGTAAATAAAAAAAACTAGTAAAAACAAAAGCTAAAAGTTTTAAACAAATAGCATTTGCCAGTCGTGTTTGTCTCTTGTCCGTGCATTAGGTAAATAAGGAAATAATGAAAACTTTAATTTGATTCTAACTATCGTTTAATAGCACCTACTGTTGGAGGAACTTTATGGTCGTACTCATTAAAAGATGAACGTATATATCCCTTTGATTTTCATCTGGTTTACTATATGATTGGTATAATGACATTTATTAGCTTTATTCAGAGCTATGGTGTTCCTGTCAGTATCGCACTTGGTGGAAAGAAATGATGATTACCTTATTATAAATTGTATTTAAAAAGTAAATGAATAAAGCAATCAAATAAATATATAGAAATAAGATACTATTCTCTCTCTCTCTCTCATCCCCTCCCCCTTTTTCGTTCTTGACCTACTATCAAGAAAAAAAAAGACTAGTCAACGTTCTTGGATTTTTATTGGAAATATGCATAGTATGCATTCTTGAGCAATAGTGATAATGTATCTTTAAGACTACTAGTTACATATCTGTTATGAATATGATATATTTTAACGGTCGTAAGGACAGAGCATTTTAATAGATCAAAGTATTAATCAAACCAAATTGTATTGAAATATTAAACACAATAGTCACAGGATTTACCAGAACACAGTTTGTTCCTGTGTAATTACTCTATTTTTTTTTCATGTAGCACCAGGTTAGACTAAACATTCGTTACTAAATATAAACATCTGATTGTAAAGAATTAAAATTAATTCTTTTATGTTTATTAATAAAACTTGATACTAATTATGATCACTTTATTGTATATTTTTGGTAGAAAATGACAATGTTCTTATAATAACATTGCTCAATGATTTTAATATCAACGCCTTTTGCTTTCTGTAAAATACTACAGTATGCACAGTCTCTTTTTTCTTTC
This sequence comes from Backusella liffmaniae, assembly GCA_024140265.1. Lineage (NCBI taxonomy): Eukaryota > Fungi > Mucoromycota > Mucoromycetes > Mucorales > Backusellaceae > Backusella > Backusella liffmaniae. Next base: position 31,464 of record VCJE01000861.1, on the reverse strand, counting down.
TCTTTTTTTTTTCTGTCCTAATAAAAAAGTACATCATCCCTATGGTTACTATTTCTCTTTTTCTTTTTCTATCATGACTCTACTCCCCCTTTTTCTTTTCTTTGTTATTATTGTTGCAATGTGATAACATAATAGAAGTCAGAATCGACATAACCTTTAAATGTTGTCACCAAATAAAGCGTTCAAGTACCATTGCCTTCGACAGTTCCACCGTAACAGCATGTCTGTTATAGCATTTTATTATAAATAAATCATAATTGAGTTGGTTTTTATTCCACATTTTAATAACATGTTGGAATTGTGTATTCACTCTATGCTTATCACTGCTTCAATTTTACGGGATGTTACTGCAAATCTGCATACAGTCATTCCAACTTTGAACGCAGCATCCTTCAAGGTTAATACAGACAAGGATTAGGACGAGTGTTCCTTGATTTATATATGCAAAAAAAAGGGTCCATTTTAATTACTAGAAGTTGCTACAAGAAAAAAATGACTTGAGATAAATAGCATGAATAGAGACCACAAAAATTCTAACTGGTGCCACAAGCAACATGTTTAATTAGTTTGTCTGCTAGTACTGGTGACCTTTTTTTTTTGTTGCTCTTAGTATTCTATGCAGTGGCAAACACGCTTCAAAATACAGATGATGAACATTGATGGAACTCGATAAAACCAGCTTATATATTCAATACTTTAAAATCCAAGGCACCAATTTATAAACCCCTTTAAGGAACTTTACAATTACTGTACTCATAACAAATCAAAGTTTAATCTTTAACCTTTATTTTGTGGTCAAAAAAGTAAAATCCCACACATCACGTGAGTAAATTGACGAGCTTTTTTTCTTGAAAATAAAGCAACCCAGACTCCTTTTTTTTTTGCTATTTCTTTCCAGTGTTCAAAACTTTAAGCTTATTTGAAGAAAAGAGAATAAAACAAACAAATAAAAAGGTTAGAGTGCAATTATTAATATAATACTTTTCACTTTTTTTATACTAACAACAAATACAAATCTTTTTTTTAAAACTTCTCAGGTTAGAATCTATTTTAATTTGCTTTGATTCAAACAAGAAAAAAAAAAAAGCTTCGAATGCTTTAGAATCTCAGATTATGCATTGGGTTTTATTAACTTTTTTTATTTTTATATCTTGTTAGCAATACGCGTCTATGTCTGGAGAATCACCCCCAAATATGCCTGGCCGTTTTACGGGCCTAAGCAACAACAACAACAAGAAATACTCTGGAACGCCCAAGAGCCCTTTGTTAAGCAACAACGCAACTGGAGGTATGGTTTATTTTGATATGTTGATAGTCAACTTTTATTTATCTTTTTTTTTTTTCTTTTAACACAGGTAACCGCAACTCTCAAGCTCGTGCACGATTCATGACTGGTAAACTATCAGCACCTTTACCAATAAATTTGCCTAGCTTAAGAAGAGAGCATGCTGTAGGAACCGATATACCTGCGGCTGGCTCTCCCTCGGCGCCTAATCACGGTTGGGGCTCTTCATCATCGCCATTCACTTCACCAAAACAGAGCGAGATCAAACCCGAAGAGGTCGCGTCCGAAACTACAAAAAAGACGCTTGATCAACAATCAGAATCCACTAGTGATGATCACAAATCACCTACATCGCCAACGTTGATTGAAGAGACGGCTCATTCCCCTCCCACTGTTCGTGCGTGGGCAGCACCTTCCACTGTACAACACAACATAAAACCGCCCTCTAGTGAATTCCCAACTGCAGCAGAGGCAGTGGCTGGAAAATGTAAAAAAAAATAATCTTTATTTGGTTTTTGTGATTTGTTTTGTATTAATCACTACTGATTTATCATTAGCAAATGAAAAGGACGAGGAACTTGATGTAAATAATCAGAATAATCAGTGTTTTCATGTTTGTTTACTGATCCATTATTATAGGAAGATGATAAAGATTACTTGAAATTCATCATGTCTGATCCAAACCATAAGTCATGGGATGAGGTAAAGAAGGAAAGGAAGAAAAATAAAGAGTATTTACTGATACTTACATTACGATTAGATGGTTGCAGAGGATTTCGAGGAGGACTTTACTGAAACAACGGAGCTTGAAGAATCGAACCAACAAAGTGAAAATAATGGAGTTGTATCGCCTTCTGAACGATTTACCGAGGATTATGATAGAAGCTATCCACCACAATTAAAGCAAACAAGAGATAACGACAATTATAAGCATATCCGTAGAAACGACGATAATTACCGATACAACTACGATGGCAATAGTAGCAGACGTTATAGCTCATCAGAGGGTGGTGGTAATGAGAGACGCCATTCAAATGACAGATGGAATAATAACAGTTCTAACCATCGTAGAGATAGTATGGAGCAGAAAAATAACAATACACCTGGTGGATCGTGGCAGAGACGCCCTAGTTATGATAGAAAAACTCCTTATCAACCAACACTACTTCAGCGCAATAGACGCATGTCGGAACAAAGCGCAAGATCAGATCACTCGCGTGAGGATCATGCGCCACCGTCAGCTTCTTCAGCTGCTTCATCCGAACAAAACCCGCTGCAAATCATTCCAGAACCTGATACTCCACAAGAAAATACAGCTGAAATCACCGCCGTTCAAAGAGAGGTCATGATGACGGCTGCAGAACGAGCAAAGAAGCGTCGCGATGAAGAGGAGGCAGAATATGAGGCTGCTCGCGAACGAGCACGACAAAAGGCAGCTGCATTGGCTTTAAAGGAGGAGGAAAAGGCAAAGCCAGAGGAACCAACCGTTGAAATAAAAAAGAAGGACATGGAAATCAAAGAAATTCTCAAACCGGATGCTCCACCTTGTTTGTCACCAAAAGATGATGAGAAAAACCCTACTACTCCTTCCACAACAGTTGATGTCAGCAAACCTTGGAACTTGGTTGCAGCCAAGAAGGATCAGCAAGAAAAACCATCAAAACCTTCTACACCCGAAGATGAACCAAAACTGTCGGAATCAAGCACCACAAACACGTCTTCCAAAGCATCAACAGCATTAACTGAGGATGAACAGAATTGGGAAAAGCATGTAAAGGAGGTTCGAAGAAATAGCTTAGAGTTGAAGCCAACAAAGGTTATTACTGCAAATGATTGGGCACAGTATGCAGACCGCTTGTCTGAGAAATCACATCCTAAGAATAACGCAAAGAAGAGTAATGACAGCTCGGTCCAAGTCGAGGTGATTGATTTCCAAAAGAACAAAGCATGGGGTGAAATCCCGTCAAATATTACTCGAGGCCGAGATCGAAGAAACGAAGGTTGGGTCATAGCAGATGAAGAGGATCACAGCAGATCACATGGCCGTGGTAGAGGCAGAAAGACATCAAACTCATCCCATTCCTCATCTACACATCAACGAAGAAAGATATCTGATGCTACAGATACATGGCGCCAGTATCCTGCAAAAGAGCCTATTGTGCTGGAGATATTGAAGCACACACCTCCCCACCCTTCTTCCCCTCCTGTCCCTGTTGCCACAATACCTGAAAAGGTGGAGGAGCTCGAATACCCTAAACAAAAGAGTGCTTCAAAAATTTATAATTTATTGCATGAATCATCTAGCCCTATTTTCCCTTCATCCATTGAACGTCTGGTTGGTAAGAAGCCTTCTAATATAAGCTTCATGATTGATACCGTGGAATCAGATGAAGAAATAACTGTAAGTATTTATCTTTACAATGAAATACGACATGCATGTTGTAATTGAACTGACTTGTCAAGCTATACGTACATTAGATGTCGCATACAAAAAATGGTTATCAGAAATCTGATACAATCCAAGATGAACATATAGAACCTAGTGAGGGAGATGATACAAAGATCACAGGTAATACCACTACATCAAGCGACAGTGGCGAATCATCTCCAAGTACATCACCTGCAGTATCCCATGGTCACAAGATGGAAGGGTCTGAAATGAAGCGAATGGCACCTAATCCCAACATTCCCGCTTTGATCTATCAGTTCAAATCCACAACATTACAAGGCGGTGGCGATGGATCATCGCCCCCTTCTTTACATGGACATGTAACCAGAGCAGATGGTATTTATTTATCACCTCCTCAGTGCTTATCTGGACATCAGTTACCTGGACATCAGTACTTAGTGCCCTATCCGCAGGCGGGAACGGGTAATATGCAGCCCATCTATCTCCCCACCGTCTCCTGGCAACTAGGACAGATGCAACAGATGCAACAGCAACAACATATACAGCAACGCTATGCATATCATACTTCTAACCGTACCTATTACGATAGCAATAATAACAGACCTTCCTACCGCTTAAACAGATATAACGATGAAGATGGGAAATATTCTTCCACAACAGATGGTTACTCTAGACGCGGAAATTATCGTAAGCGTGGACAATACTCCACTTCAAGAGGTCGAGGACACTCGTCATCGTCGTTTTATAAAAAGAATACCGAGTTTGAGAAACCTTCTTCTACTCAAGTACAAGACCCATAGTTGATATTTCACAAGTAAAATTGCAGAACGGTTGTAGTATGAACAAATCATATATATATATATTAATTATAATAACCAATGAAAAAAAAATAAATAAAATATAAAAAACCTACACACAAATCAAAGGAGGGTTTATATATGACTTTTTTTTTTATATATTAAAAGAAGAAAAAGAATACAATTCCATTGTCCAAGTATTTTTTTTTAAGAAATGGATGGGGGGTTTTCTATTGGGCACCATAGAAACGAAGGGTGCGATCCAAGCTAGAAGTAGCTAAACCCTGAGCAAGTGGGGACCAATGAACACCAGTGATATCACCAGTATTATCATTAAAGCTGGTCACAGCAGAACCATCCTTTGCCTTGAGAACACGTACATCAGTACCACCAACAGCAAGATACTGTCCATAATCATCAAATGCAAGTGCCTTGACATTGTATCCCTCGTCTAATGTAAATGTCTTTGTATTGCTCAATTTACGAAGATCCCAGATTTTGACCAAATTATCTTCAGAAGCAGTAGCAAGGATATAACTAGAAGACAAAATACCAGTGTTAAAAAAAACAATGCATCTTTTTTTTTTTTCAAATCCGTTACCATGGAAACTTACCCATTTTCAGAGAATGCAAGAGCACCAATCTTTCCTGCGTGCTCACCAAACGAAGCAGCGATTTTGTTTGACTTAACATCCCAAATCTGAACAACAGCATTACCTGTACCAGCAGCGAGGATCATACCATCAGGATGGAAGGAAATGCTGGTATAACCTGCTTGTACTTCGTTGTCGTGATAATCGGCAATTGATTTGGCAGTCTCGAAATCATAAAAGCTCCATTTACTGTCCAAGCCTGCGCTAACAAAGTAATCTTTGCTAGGATGTACAGAAATACCGGTGGCTTCACCCTTGTGTGCGTTGATGTTGTGGGCCAATTTGTAGGCTTTATAAAGAAATAGATACACCATTAAAACACACACACACATACAATGTTATATATCCCACTTACTGTTTGATTCATCAGCGGCCCAAATACGAACATGTTTATCGACACTTGCACTAATAGCAACATCATTCTCAACAGCTTGACCTCTAAACTTAACACAAGTGATTTTCTTTGTATGTCCAGTCATATTTGCAATGACCTTGTTTTCTGTCTTGTCATAAATCTGAACGTGTTTATCGTTTCCACCAGTGACAATGCGATTTCCAGAGTGATCAACATCGAATGAGGTGATACCGGGTGAGCGTGATGTGTGAAGTGAAGGAACATCTGATACTTTTGTATATCCCTTGATACTGTCAAGAGAAGTAAACTCAACTGGTGGCTTCTTCTTGGAG
>VCJE01000858.1:24936-37528 GCA_024140265.1 Backusella liffmaniae | reverse complement strand
AAAAAAAAAAAAAATGAATAATGATAAACAACAATCAAAGTGATGGTTCTTTTTTTTTCATCATTACCAAAATTTTGTGGACGATTTTTTTTAATTAACCAACTCTTAAAAAAGAAGAGTAAACGTAACATGAATTTTGCTGATATAAATATATTGTAGACTCTAAACATAACAACCCTATCTAAAGTCTTAAGAGAGAATGACAACAAATGAAAATGTTCATTCCATTAGTTCCTTTGCCCGAATCCATCTAGTTTGAGACTAGTCTCTTCGATTTATCAAGTTCTAGCCGTGCCCTGGTAATTGTTCCAGAAACAAAGAAAATGTGTATACAAAGGCTTTTAAAAATTATTTTCTTTCCTTCCTGTTATAATATCATTTTCAATCATAAATATCTCACAAAAGAGGTTCCCCATCTCTGGTTCTCACTCTGATCTTGGCTCCTGTGATTATTTGTCCTAAGGTTAACTACATGGCTCTGATGATCCAAATCCCCTATATTAAAAGCTGATTTTTATTCAAGGTTGATTGGTAAGACGAACACACATGTTCTATCCTGAGAGGATCTTTATTTAAACGCACTTATTTCTATAATTAAGAAGGTGCTGCTTGTAATTCTACGCTGTCCAGAATCTGGTTCTAGGTTATTGGCACCCATCTAGTAAAAATAAGGCTTTTTGCTCCATTTTATCAGTATCTGACCATGAAACACCGAAAACATAACTTTGGGGTTAATTTTAAAAATTGATCCTGGAGGGAAGATGAGGTTTAAGTTGATTGTTAAAAGGTACAAATATGCTCTTGCTATTCCCATGGTATAAAAGAGATATATTTAATATTTAATATTCCGGACCGGTTGTAGCTGGTCTCAACGATCGCAGAAAGTAAATATCTCTGTTTATGTTACAAAAAACCTCCCCCAAATATGAAACTAATATATCTAGTAGTGTACTCAATTTGGTGCACTCTCTAAAAACCAAACAATGGTGACATTGAAATGGCTGTGTCGAATCTTCGGCTTCAGCCCAAGTGACCATTTTTGTAAGAGTCAAATCACATTCTATTTTGTAAAATCAACAAACAACCTGTTTTACCTCAATCATCAAAAACCATATATTTGAACTCAAAACTATCTATTTTATGCATTTGATCATATCGTTGTTTCTCTTGTTTTGCCCTTGTTTAAGGAACTTATACATAATCATAACTTCCGTATAACAGCAGTAACTGTTTTGTTAGCACACCAAAAATTTCCAGACATAGTGTAATAGCCTAAACATTTGGCTAAAAAAAAAAGGGGGGGGGGAATGTAAAAATAAAGAAAATCATTTATAAAATAAGAAAAAAGGCAAGTGATTTGGAAGAAAATGTTGAAATGTAAAATCGCATTTGTAAAAAAGCTGAGCAAATTTTATTAAGCTTAAATTATTGTGGCGGAAGGACGAGAAAACAAATTATATTATTGTAACGAAAGAACATAGAGAGGTATTGAGTGGCTAATTGTTTATAAGTGATGTAAAAACAGAAAAAAAAAATCAGAAAAGGATGTGTTCCTGACTTGTGATTGCATGTTTATAGTAAACTTCACAAGCGAGTTTTTTGGGTTTACAACTGTCAAGATATGGCATAAAAGTTATTTTTAATCTTTTTTTTTTGTAATTGTAATTGTAAAGAGTATTTTTTATTAAGAGCTAATATTCTCTATGGTTCGTCACGATTAGGTTTTTGGAATCGGTCTTCATCAACCTCATCCGGCTTTATATTTGAAGTACTATTTGTAGTAGCATCATTGTAATGTGGCGACTTTAAGAAATTTTCTTTGTTGTATGCATTAATATCTTCTTCTGGCTTACTACCATAATAGACTGGAGGTACACTACCATGGTCATTCATATCAGGCATTTCTGCTGTATATTGCATTGGTCTAGGTGAGATTTCGTAGGTAGCCTGATGACTGTAATCAATGTTGCTATAGTCATCAAATTTCTTGTCTTTAGTGTCTTGCTTTGACTTCTTGCTTCTCAAGAAAAAGAAGAGGGCGCCTGCAATGATACCAACCTAGTACAGAGTAATAAAAAACATTAGGAGTTGTGATAACCATTAATTTATATTGTAGCACTTACCCCAACGACCGATCCGACGGTTGCACCCGCAATGGTGCCAGCACTTGTTTTTCTTCCACCTTGGCTTATTGTTTCCTGAACAGGTGGATAAACTGATGACCACTGAATAGCAGTAGGGTCAGAATTGGATACATCAATCATGTCAATCTCATTTGTAAGCTGACCATTGGATTTACCAAACATAATGAACAAACTGTTATTCACCAAAACCGCTTTTTATAAATATGGCACTAGTTAATAAAGTACAATTTTTGTTTAGTAAATTTGCATTACCAGAATGTCCATAGCGTGAAGCCAGACCCGATGGACTGGTAGATAAATTAACTTGTGTATATGAGTTTGAATCAAAGTCCAAAATATATGCGAAGTTGCTATCATCTGAAATCAATTTCGTTTTAGCATCAAGTTCATGATGTTTATACTCAACTTAATACGTTACCATTCTGTCCATTGCTGACTCTAGCTCCACCAAAGATAAAAATTCTATTGGAATTTGGCACTAAAAAATAATGACATTAAGTTTTAACATTTGAATCTATATATCGCTATTTCTTTTGTCTTGTTTGACAAAGGGGTTAATTACACAAAGTCGCTGAGTGACCGTAGCGGTTTAATGGAATACTTGAACCTCCACCAAGTGTCACTTGTGGGGTCCAAATACTTTGCTGAGGATCGAAAATGTAAGGTAATTGAAACGAGGGAGCAGTGGATGTTACAGTATCAGCACCGACTGTAAAACGACCACCCAAGAAGTAAATCAGATTCTTTGGTCCCAGTGTTGCAGTTTGCCCTCTTACAATATAATTACTATTATAAGTAGGTACATTAATGGCACTCTGAACCTCAGTCCATTTAATAGGCTATTGACATGAGAAGAGAGAAAAAAAAGAAAGAATTAGAATGACTAAAGAACTTTTTTGGGTTTATGTTTTTCTAGTTACATTGGACATATTTAATCTTGTAATAATTGGGTATCCAGGAGCACTATTATTTTTATATTAAGTAAAGCCTCTTTCCTTATCCAGATTAAAACAGATATTCTTACGTTAAATTTGTATCCCTTTTTAGTTTTGCAAAAAGAAAAGCAGAAAATATAAATAAGCAACGCAGATAAAAATGTTTAAAATGACCATGTTTTCACTCACAGTGATCCGCCATAGAAGTACAGAAGTTTGCTATAAGGTAAATAAACGCCACTAGCATCCAAACTAACATAAAATAGAGTGCTTAGTACCACGAAAACATAAATTAGAATTCATTTTTAAAAATAAATTACACATTTCTAAAAGCTGGGATTACAGTGATAGTGTTGGTTTCTGTATGATACACAATGGTTCCATTTTGCAATGGAGTTGGCAGTGTCAGGTTACCATCTACTCCGTTGGCTCCGCCTCCACTGATCAGAATACGTAAATCGTCATTCAGGCTTTGAATAACAGAGCTATGACGAGTCTCTATCCCACTGTTTCTGTTATTGTTACTAGTGTCTGGGGTCACCGAGGACCAAACTCCAGACAACTGACTGGTTTGAATTGATGAGCCTACACTTTTCAAGTCTATTTTATAAATAGTTCCAGAAGAGTCAGGTCCATTTCCTTGTAAACCACCCATACACAGTATGGACATATCCGTTGGGGCACAATCTAGACAATGTTAATCAGTCGAATTTTCATTGTAATACTCTTTCATTTTCGCTATTTACTTTGATAATATCGAGTTTGAGCATATTCTGCATAGGCAACCAAAGGAAGAGCAGCGGAAGCAAAAAATAAACCTCTCATAGTTTTAAAGTGCTTATAAAAAGGAACTATGCAAGCTTTTTTTTTCACGAAAAAAAAGAAAAGAAAAAAAAATGTAGAAAAAGAAAAGCCTGTAGAAAATAGCAGAGTCGAATGTCTCTATTTTTAATTTTATAGTAACGTGGACAGTTCTAACAGTTTTAACTAATTCAGTTTAGATCATTTTGAGCCCAGTCACTGCTATCATTTAAGTGGAAAAAGGAAGACCCAAATAGCAGATAAAATATATTTAGTAAACTTGTGTACCAACTTTTTGCGTTCAAAGTAGTGATCTTAGCGACGTGTGACAAAGCAATTTTTTTTTACGCCTGTAGCCAAGTTAGGACTGCGATCGTATTGCTCAGACATGGAGCCATCGGTAAAAGTATCGTATTCGACAGTGGAGAAGCAGGGACCAGCACTAGGTGCAATATTTTGCACAAGGCTACCATAAACAATCGTACCAACAGTCTTAAAGCAATCCCAACGGGCTGTCCAAATTGACTGTCTGAATTTTTAGTTCTCTCAGTGGATTGTCTGATGTTGCACATTTAGCTGTTGTTTCTTTCCTTTTACAAATTCGCTTTCACTGCAACTACAACCTTTTTTACTGTGTTTTTTTTTAATAAATTCAGGAGAAGTTCTGAATATAAATAGTGACATGATATTTGTATTGGTAGAGTGTTCCAGTCAGGCGCTCTTGCCGCTTTTCCACTTCCAGTTTTGAATAAGTTTGCTATACAATCTACTTAGCTAACTACAGTAGCCAATACTTGTATTAGTGGCAAAGTGTTTATATGGAATGTTTTTTAAGTATTCTTATCAAATCTCCTGTGAAATGTTCCTGTCACTTTCTTGTTTAAAGTTACATAGTATTTTAGTCAGTGTTTCTCTGGTCTACTTTTTCAAATTTGGACTGACTTTCCAAAACACCCGAGGTATTTTTTAGGTATCTGGCAAGAACTTACAGAGTAAATTGGAGAGAGTAGAAGGAATACCTATTCTAACGATTGAAACTATAAAGCAAATTATGAATTGGTAAAACGTGGATCAATTGAAAGATGATGCAATTGCTTAAAATGGTAATTTTGAATTGCAGCCACAGCGTCTCTATTTTCAAATTGCATCAAAGTCACTATTTTTTTCATTTTTTCCTTCTTTTTCTTTGAAAATAAATAAACAATAAATAAAGATATATAAAAAAAAATGAGTACTTCTGTGGCAGATATCTTTGAAGACTATGTTGAAAGTAAGCACCAAGAAACAAAACTTGTTGCCGTACTTATAAACCACAAAAATAGGTTTACAAAACTTGCCTTCAGAAATTGATCAAAACATGCATGAACTCAGAAGCATGGATGAAGAGTTTCAAAGTATATTGGGTGCTAATAAATAACATAGTATTTGAAATAACCAGTTACTTCGCTATAGAATATAGAGAGATATATACAAAACACAGACGGTCATATACAAAACTATTTCGATCTACCACCAATCCAACGCCATCTATTAATCTAGTTGCTTCTCGACTTCAACTGGAAAAAGACTATAAAATAGCAGTACAAAAGCAAGATCAGAAAATAGAGCTAACAAAAAGAATGTATGAGCTTGTAAGCAGACATATCGAACGTCTGGACTCACAAGTAGCAAAGAGTGGTTTGAATGAATCAGACTGGATCAGCCAAAGAGTGCGAAAAGGTCCTTCTTGGCTTGATTCAACAGGACACAGAAAGCGAACATTATCACCAATGGATGGTTCAATGAGAAAGAGGTAATCATTCCTCAGTCTATTTTCTTATCAATCTTGTTAATCCTGTTTCTATTTAGAACGCATCACTCATCTCGTCCAAATCCACTGAGTGGACATACAGCTGTAGGCGAACTTGAAATCGATCCCAATGAACCTACATATTGTTACTGTAGCCAAGTTTCGTTTGGTGATATGATTGCTTGCGATGGCGAGAATGTAAAGAATTGGAAAGCCTCTCATATATTGTATTGGACATTAACAGTTTGACTTTTTTAGTGTGAAAGAGAATGGTTTCACTATGCTTGTGTTGGTTTAGTTAAGCCTCCTACTGGGAAATGGTTCTGCGAAGACTGTAAAGCAGAGGAAGATTACCGACAACAAATGAAAATCAGCGAGGAAGAAGACTCGCCATGAAATACCCCACCCAATCATCAATGGTGACACCAAAAGTTCATTTTATGTTTAATATCAACTAGTAATAAAAAAAAAAGCCAAAAAAACGAGGCATCTTGTTTGGTGAAGTTGGCTATAAATATAAATGAAAAACGAGCAAACCATTGAAAGGAACTCTCTATCTTGAGATGTTGCTTCCAGATCTCATTTATTTATTTATTAAGCGGCTGTACTTGTATGGTATTATATAAGCATAAAAGCCTCTCTTTGGCAGAGATAAAATTACCGTGCTAAGCGTGATTGTGCTTCCACATTTCCATTCAATTTATTTTTAGTATAATAATAAAAACATTACATTACATTATATATCAATTTATCTAGTTGCATGACGGTGTGTGTCTTCATCATCATCTTCCTCTTCAGATTCCTCATCAATACCTGTTAATGGTTGAAGTACATCGAACTCATATCCATCTCCTCGTGTCTGTCGGCTTGGCTGGGCATCAGTGCTTACCACTTGCCATCCTTTGCGCTTATAAAAGTAGAGAGCAGTGGCTAAGCAAAAGATGCTGATGGATCCAACAATAACATAGGCAACGGTGCTAGCACTACTGCTGGTTTCGGAAAGTGCTTCATCGGATTCAGTCTTGGTAGAGTCTAATTCGGATTCATTTTCATGTGTAATTGGGGTATCTGAAGGTTTTGCATCTGTGCTGCTGGATTGTGATACAGTGGTTGTTGGTGGCTTCTTGTTTTTTGTAGGTCTTGATGGTGTATTGTCTTTTGTGGGTGTATGTGTTGGCGTAGGCACATGAGTTACGCTTGTCTCTTTAGTATCATGCTGGCCAATTGAAGTGTGGATAGGTGTACCCTTGAAATCTGGATCCATTTCACCAAAGAGTGATAAAGTCCAGTTTAAGAAGGTGCCTGTTGCTTCGGGATGATCCACGTCATATACATTCAAAGTCCAATTGCCGACAGGGTCTTCTTCCCAGTGCTTGACACTCATGAATCTCCAGTTAACTATACCATCTTTGCTTTTATCCAAGTTTCGCTTCGTGGCCAGTTCAGATATGACATTGTTGGGGCTCTCTAAATTGACGACAACATTGCCACGGCGTTCATGCTCAATATTAACTGTAGCAGTAACATGCTCTAAACGAAGCAGACCAGCTGCCTTGACCATATCAGCTGTAACAAGCAATGCGCTCTTGAGAGCCTTCTTTGTCTTGACATCACTTGAATCAGGGATAGCAATCGGCTTTGAGGGAGAGCTTAACTCGACCCATGTTTGTTGATTAACAAGCTTAAAACCCTTGGCAGCCTCAACCAATGCACCAGCATCCAATTTACCATAACCAAACTTGTGGTTGTAAATACGACCTGAAGGAAGCTTCTTCCAATCGCTATCACTTGTTTTGACTGGAACAGCAGTTTGAACACAAAGATGCTGCAAGTCACGCCAGGTTAACTCAGGACGAACGGAAAGTACAAGGGCAAAGATACCAGCTGCGTTAGGTGCAGCAGCCGAGGTACCACCATGGCGGTCAGAGCAATCATTTTCGCCCACATTTGTTGTATGCTTGATACGCAGTTAATATAAAAGTAATACTTTATAAAAAAAAAAAATACTTACGATAAATTCGCCATTTCCGCTAGAGTAAGTAACGACTAATTGTGCAGAACAGCTTTCCGAGTATGGAGGATGCTCTTCCAAATGATCGATAGCACCGACTGTGATGGTATAAATGCTATTGGTATAACCATCAAAATTACAGTTATCAAAAGAAACAGCTCCATTACCGGTGGCGAACACATATATAGACCCCTTTCCATCTCTACCCTTCTCGATACCATTGACAAATGCATCTGCTAGGATGCCTTTGGGTGCTTCCATGGTCTCACCATTATCAGGCGGTCCCCACGAGCATGAAAAAATGTGATTTTTTTGATATTCATAATTCAGTGCTAAGGCTTCATCCGCATCGGTAAGTTCACCAGAAAGGATACGAACACCAGCCACCTTTGCATTATACGCAATACCAACACCACATACATCGTTTTTAACTGCAGCAATTTGACCAGCACACCTTGTGCCATGATTATCGTCCCATAACTTTGGTGTTGGTAAAGATTCATGATCATTGAAATCATAAGAGCCTTCAGCAAACTAGAAAAAGGATCAAGTTAGTTGGTTGAGAAGAAACGATGCAAACACGTGCTTACAAAGTTATCCTTGAGATCCTTGCTGTTATAATCCAAACCATCATCCAAAATAACGACTGTCACACCTTGGCCAGTGATACCTACACACAAGTTGATTAATTGTTGTATTATACTAATAATTACACACTAAATTACCTTGCTTCCATACACCCGTCACATTAATATCATTACCACGATTCTGTTGATTGATCTATATTTAGTTCAAGTAAGTACAGCTGCCATCATATCAGTCCAAACATGTCTATCATCTCACCAAATGCCACTGCGTCGGAAACTCTGGGTCATTTATTCCCAATGCTTTTTGTGCATCCAACAATGTATTTTTAGGGTCCATAGGAATCGGTCCACGTTTTACTCTCTTTTTTGCTATTTGCTTATCCAGTCGACTCACTCGATGCCAAACATCATCATGTCTTTTGGCCAGCTTTTTGAACGAATGAAATTGCGAGACAATAGGATCTTCATCTCGCTTCAGTGAAGCCGGTGCACTGACCATATAATATGTTTCTAGCTGTCCAACTTGCCCTTCAAAGCGTACACCGAGAGAACGAGCGACATGTTTTGCTGCATCTTGGCCTGATTTGCCTTCGGGCACATTCAAAGTATAATAGCTTCTGTTGGGCTCTCTCTTTCCCATGTACTGGCAATGTACAGCACATGCAAGCCAAGCCAAGCCGAGCGCTTTGTACAAAACCATATTTGTTATGTGTGTTTTAATAATATGGAAAAGGGGGAATTAAAAAATGAATGAATCTGAGCCAAAAGAGTTCGGATTTGGCTCCGCCTTCATGTGACCCACCTTATTTGACAAGTCACTTCATTGTAAGCCTATACTTAATCCTCCTTTTACACACTCGAAACTGGAGCGTCGCTATTTTTACTAAGTGTTATCTATGGTATCAAGATACTTTGTCACTGTCTTGAGGTCACATTTATTGTATTTTCTCTTTAATTAAAAAACTGTTGCTTATTGGCTGTTTTTTTATTTATTTTTTTTGGGTAATTTTCTTTTTTAATTGTCTGTCTTGATCTTGTCTTGGCATGACTATCGCAAAACATACAAGTGGTATTTACTATTATATATTTTTTGACCTTTTATTCTAAAGAATTACATGAAAATGCTTTGTAGATATAATATATGAATATAAATTAATTTTAAATATGCTTTTGTTTTGTTTTGTTTCTATATTTAATGAACGAAGGGAGAGTGAACCAAAGGAACGTATTCTGGAGAAAACATGGAGTTTTCGACAACATCACTCAAGATTTCACCTTCTTTGAGAACGGCTGTTGCTACGTTTTCTTCATAGGCAACTTCGCAGACACGTGTACCGACAGCCAAAGCAACATCACGTAAGTGGGGTACACCAGGGAATAGGATACCTTCCTTCAATTGGGCAGGTGTGGCGAGGTCTGCAATGGTCTTTGCAGTTTCCAAAAACATGTTGGGTGTCACACGGCTAGCGCGAGAAACAGTGATACCCAATCCGAGACCAGGGAAACTGTAAGAGTTATTACATTGGTTGGTTCTACCAAGTTTGCCATTGGGTAACATGACGTCAGGGAAAGGACTACCAGAAGCAAATATGGCACGACCATCGGTCCATTTGAAGGCTTCTTCAGCAGTACATTCAGCACGGGTATCTGGGTTGCTAAGAGGGAAGACAATAGGCTTCTCTTGGTATTGGGCCATAGTACGAATTGCCTTTTCGGAGAAGACACCTGGAACACCTGTCAAACCAAGAATAATGGTGGGCTTAACCTGTTCAATGACCTCTTCAAGAGAAAGACGATCCTTCATGTCTGACTTTACGTAACATTTTTGACGGGAATCCAAGTTCTTGTTGCGGTCATCTGCAGGTACAACTTGCTGAGCATCAGCAGAGCCAATGGCGGGGTTACCAAGTAAACCATGTTGATCCAACATCCAAACACTTTGATAGGCCTCTTCACGGGATGAAACCTTACCTTGATCTACCATGGCATCGACAATACCTTCACACACACCAACACCCGCAGAACCGGCACCAACACAGATGATACGCTCCTTAGCAAGGGCTTCTTGGGGTAAACCACGGGCCTTAAGAGAGGCGAGGATACCAGCAAGTGTAATGGCAGAAGTAGACTGGATATCATCGTTGAAACAAGTAACCTTATCTTGATCTAAATAGATGAAAAACAATAAATGCATGCACTTTTTATATATATAATGCAACTTACACTTTTCAAGGAGATTATAGGCATGGGGATATTTGAAATCTTCAAACTGAATCAAAGCATCTACGTAACTAGAATAAGTTTTCGGTCCCTTAAATCAAAAAATAAAAATTGAAAAAAAATATACTTACTTGGCCATCTGCTCTTTACAGCAGTTACCCACTCATCAACAAAGGAATAGTATTCTTCACCGTCCAATCTAGGATGACCCATGCCCAAGTAGAGTGGATCATTCAACAAGGCGTCATTGTTTGTACCAACATCGAGAACAACAGGGAGAACAGAACGAGGACGAATACCGCCAGCGGCAACATACTGAAAAAGGGTTAGCTTCCGAAGCCCAATTTTTATTTATTTATACTCCTTACCAAACTGAGTTTACCAATGGGGATTTGCATACCGTTGGCTCCCAAGTCTCCCAAGCCAAGCACACGACTACCATCAGTAACGACAATGACATCTACCTCATCGTGCGCCCAGTTATACACCATCGAGGACATCTGACCTCTATCCTGAGATGAAAAGTACATACCACGAGAGCGACGGTAGATGGAGTGTGACATAAGACAGGCTTCACCAACTAGTTACAAATAAAACGCATTAAATCGGGAAATGATGGGTAAATTCTGGTATATTTTTTGTTGCTCTATATTTATTTATTTATTTATTTTGCTTACCTGTTGGGGTGTAAATGATGCTTGCCAACTCATCAAGATGCTGAATAAGTAACTTGTAAAACAAGGTTTCGTTACGATCTTGAAGAGCAGTGAGGAACACAAATTTGGCTAAGGGTGTATCGAGAGCATCCAGGTTGCGCTTGATACGCAACAATTGCTTGTCCATTTCCTGACAACGAGGTGGAACAAGACCACGGATCGAGAGACGCTCACGCTCAGCAATACTGAAGGCAGTACCTGAATAGAAAATCATATTCATCAGAACTTGAAGCCCCCTCCTTCAACCTTTTCTCATTCTCTCTCTCTCTCTCTCTCTTTACCTTTAGATAAAAGTGGATCATGAATAATATTTACACCTCTCAAAGGGGTCAACTGTACTGTCTTGTCTTTTCTAGGATCAGTTCCAAGGCCAATAGCTGAGGCTGGAAGACCATAATTGCGTTTTCCAAGGCTATAGCCTTTTTGAATGATATTTGATAAAGTTTTTCCTCTGGCTGACAGCATGGTTAAAAAATTAAATAGTAATGGTCAAATAGTAAAAAATAAATAAATGATAATAAAGGAAAGGATGTTTATATATATCCTTCTAAAAAAAATTATTTATTTATTGGGTAAAGTTCACCCGCTTGCGGTACTTCAACTGTTACCCCGCTTTTTGTTTACTTTTTTCGTTAACAAAGATGATGAGCAAGGGGACCTGAGGCATTTCTTTTAACGATCAGTTTCTTCCCTTAAATTTAATATGATAAAGGATTTTCCCTATTTGTTTACCCTCTGCATAAAGAGAAAGCACATCGAAAGAAAGGTGTAAGAACCTTTTTGACACAGTCTTTTTTTTTTTTTTTTATCTAATTAAGAAATGATTGGTTCATAACTATATTTGGAGTGTATATATTTCTTTATCCATGAGCTTAATATATTCTACACAATTAGGAGGGATGCAGAGTAGATCGTATTACCTAATGATGAAACGTGCAGGAAATGGCTCATTTGAACTTGCAGCCGTGTTTATATTTTTAGCCATTTCCCTTTAATTAAAGTTTTTGCTGTCCATTTATATTGTTCTATTTTTAAGAGTCATTATTATCACCATCAAGTTAAAAGAAGTGTCAGCACAGACACACACAAGATTAGATAATGTGTGTAACACTTTACTAACAAGCTATTCAGTGGATGAATTTTTCATTTTTAAGTGTGTGTGGGAAAATAAAAATATACCAAGTCAGGTATAATTATTGTTTAAGACTTGGAAGGTGAGAAAGAGAGGCCCTGAAAGAGAGCTACTTTTGCTTGATTGAGTTTTAGTTTAATTCCAGCTTCACTGGCTTTTAAAAAAAAAAAAAGGAAAAATTTTGCTCGTGCTTTAAATTAATTTAGTTTTTTTTTTTTCTGTAAAAAAACGTTCCTCTTAAGGAGAGACACATTACT
>VCJE01000858.1:6492-24923 GCA_024140265.1 Backusella liffmaniae | reverse complement strand
TTTTTTTTTTCTTCTCTTTCTCTCTCTTTTTTCATTTCTACATTCAGAAAAATGATGTCCGAGAAAACAGGGGGTGACACAAGTCCTCTACTGTCATAGAAAATTCCAATGATTACATTCAAAATAAAAGATCACCTTCTCATCAATTAGTTGGGGAACGTGTCTTGGTCAACTAAAAGCCATCGATTTATATTTTTTTAATCCATCAATAACCAGTTTATTCTTTTCTAGAGACACTGATCATGCCACCGTCTTCTGTTGAATATTAAAAATAATGTCCGTTATTGTTTTTCGTAAATACGTAAGACAGCTCGTGCTGTATCAACATAATATCTACGTCTGATTTTCGTTTATCGTCATAGGATCTGATGGCGGTGCCAATGTGGAATCCGATTTTTGCCTCTATTCTTTTTTTGTGATATGGAATTAAAAATAGGTACAACCACTAAAATCAGATGGATTTGCAATCGGATTTAAAATTAGCTACGATAAACTATTATGTTTCATACAAAATAAAACAAAGCAAGAGACATGATAAATGAAGAAGAGCAACAAACCTATCCAACATTATGGATCAATTACATTTTATTGGTACTACTGATTTTTCAAGGAATTAACAATACATAAAATTGAAATACATGGTATTTAATATAAATTTTATTTCTTTTGAAAAAAAAAAACAGTAGAGAAATACAATACGAGCGATATTTATAAAGATATGTATACATTTATAAGAAAAAACAAGAGGTGGTAGTTTTTTAATTATCATTGATTTGGAGTAAAGTATTTTCCTTCACCGTCAATGGATTTTCAAACTCTCCTAAATAAACGTGATTTACATGTACCTTATAAGAACCAATGCTTGGATAGATACGCACGTTGATATAGTGCCATAATTCTGCCAAGTTAACCAACTTGCCGGCACGACCAGCATAACGAAGTGAGAAGCCACCCAGGAAATATTCTTCATCATTCTTATCTTCCTCTTTGATCTTCTCAGAAGTAGCAAAAATATCTACAAGAAAAAAAAATGAGTACAAAAAAATAAGATTAATTGCAAAGTCTTACCAATTTTGAAGGTATTCAAGAAAACATCATCCACAGACTCTTCGTCATCATCAACCTCTTCCTCCTCCAACTCCTCCTCTTCATCATCATCAATGAAAAATTCATCGTCAAAGACGTCTTCATAGTTATAATGCTTGGTGTACAATGTAGTAGAGATACCATGTTTTAAGGCATCATCATCAATGACGTCTCCTCTTTCCAGAATCCAAAATGGCTTTTCAAGCTGGATCTCGTCCTTGCACTTGACATCTTTATAGGTAGTAAGATCGGCTCTCTGTCTCTTGACAATGATGGCAATACCCACATTTGAAACATACTGGGAGAGAGCATCTTCGGGATGGTATCTAGCATCAAGGGCACCATCAAGTATTGTAGAATTCAGAGATTTCAGGGACTTGAGCATACTTGTTTGGCTTTGCTGAGTGCGTCTATGTCTCAAAAGTAGTTTATCATAGATGTTGTCTTCAAGAATTGCAATAATTTGTTTGTTGACCTTATTTTCATCCGTGTTACGTGGCATGACACCACCCATAATAAGAGCATGGTCAACCTTGTACTTGGCAAACATGGAATTGTTTTCAACACAGGCAGAGTAAATAATGGAAGACAACTCGTTTACAGAGGGCTCGATGACCAGTTCGGTAATATCGATATTTTTGACGGTGAGTTTACAACCAGTACACTGATCACAACCATTGCACTTCTCATCTTCAGTGGATTTTTCGCAGTGTTCGCACTCTTGGTCAAGAGGTATAATATGTACGTCATTGGGATCATCAAAAGTGGCACATTTCTAAAATACCAAGAAAAAGAAAAAGAAAAAAAAGTTAGTTTACTGTTACTCTTTTTACAAGAATAGATACTGTATAGCTACATACCTTGTCAATGTACTTGTTGAACATATGAACAAATTTGTTGTATTGAGTTTCATTAAACTTGGCGGTGGCTTTATGTTTTTCACAAAAGGTAATCTGGAAAATACTATCTTTTGTTGTGCTTGTGTTCTGCCAGATTTTATTGCGAACCATCTCTAGCATGTTGAATGGTACGTTTTCAGATTTGATTGTCAATACAACGGGCTTCTTTCTCCATTCCTCCAACTCTTGGTTTTTGAAAGTATCGATTTGTGTCGATTCATCTAATGACATGAAGCAAGATGTTTGTGACAAATGAATTTGAAGTATGAAGACAGACTTTGTGTCTTTCCATTTCTTTGCAGTCCAGTAGCGCTCACTCTCTGGGTCATCGGGATCTTCGGCTTTCTTTTCCTTTTTATTGATCTCTTCTTGCTCCTTTCTTTGTCTCTCAGCTTCTTCCTGAGAGAGTTTGTATACCTCATTCTTGACGGCAAGGGCTGAAGATTCCTCACGCTTCAAAATCAAAAGCTGCTTATACCTGTCCTCTTCATTTACAATACCGGCCTTTACAGCAAGCCCACGTATATACGATTTGGGTAAGTCATAGCCGTGAATGTTGTCAATGGTAATGGAATGATAAAACTTCTTTTCTTTAAGCATTTCAAAGTGTGTATCGAGGTAATTATGGGCCCAGTAATGGAAAGTAGCAAAGTACAACGTGAGGAGTATACCTGCAGTTTCTTGTTGTTCAGCAAATGTCATTCCCTTTGTAATATCACTAGTAGGTGCAAAATCCTCATAAGCAGAAGTGCTATGTTCTACAGCGGTATGGCCTACTTTGGTGCCATCAAGGTAATACTTGGCAGAAATGTTGGACGCATTGTCTTTAATATCAGCAATCATATCAGGCATAGATTCGCGAATATTGATACGATTTGCTTTGATGGCATTGTAAATCTTTGATCTAGATGAAGAATCACTTGCATTACTGATATCGAACTGGTGATTTTCAAGTGTCTTAAGGCTATTTAAAAATTGAAAATTAGCTTATTTACTTTTAATCCAATATAACATCCAGACTTACATTTCATTGAAAATGTTACTTGTGTAAATCTGAACATTCTTATAATTCTCGTCCATCTTGCTACATATAAAATGGTAGTTAGCAAAAAGTAAAGACACGGAAATTATAAAATATAAATCACTTACAGTTCCTGTTTGAAATCAACCTTATCATCTTCCTTACCCTTTACAAGAATGGAGAAGTTGGAGCTTTCAATACCAACATCTAGCAAGGAAGTAGACATATATGAGAACATGAAGAAAAGCAAAACAAAACAATAAATACTAACCGTAGTGAGTGTAAATGCGTTGGAAATTGGCATCTCTAAAGTTCAACGTATCGACTAATTGAGGGACTGAACTGAACTCATTGAAAATGGTGTAAGCACAGTAAAGAGCACCAGAATTGGCAAGACTCTCGGTAGAAAGGAACTCTGCAAATACCTGGGAATGGATCTTGACGTGCTTAAAATTATCTTGGAAAAGACGATGCAACTGATGAGATTTACTTAGACCACCAACAAGATAAATATGATCAATGACAGGCATGTTTGGTGATTTGATTGTTTCATCCACACATTCCTTGATATCGTTCCAGACAGGCTCAAAGACGTATTGTTCCATGGTCTTGGACTTGATTGTAAACTGACCTTCTTTGGCAGGGTCCAATTCTTTTGATTTCTCAGGAGCATTCAACAATCGCTTATTGGCTTTGAACTCAATCTCATCACCTTTCAGGTAAGTAGCCATTTCTCTTGTCTATATCAGTGTAAAAAAAAAAAAAAAAGTTAAACTTGTGTTTTCTTTATAAAAAAATTTACAAAAGCTTACCTTATATTCGATTTGGAACTGTCTTAAGCATTCAAAAATATCACGCTTGTACTTGTTGACAACACTTATATCTCTGTTGCTACCAAACAAGTGATCGACCAGTAAGATTTCCATATTGTCGTCAAGATCATTAGAACCAAAGTTGAAGTGCCGAGGAATACTACTCTTTAGGATATTTTTATAACCGTTATCACCAATCTTGAGTTCCTTATGGGTACCAGAAATTTGGAAAGCATCTACAGTGGTGGATGTACCTCCGACGTCGCAAACGAGATGACCAAAACCACGTTTGAGCAAACTTTGGTCGCCGTTACTGTAGTACAAACCTAATCTAGTGGTAACGTCATTTCTTCTGATCCAAAATCTACGTTCGTGGTCCGTTTTCTTAACAAAGTTGGCTTTGAGGGCGAGTTTTCGAATACCTTCCAAGGCATAGTTGGACCAGTTAGTGGGGACTGTCAAGATATAAGTAATACGGTGAGTACTGTGCATACGTTTGATCTCCTCCTCCAAATGATATTGCATTTTTTGAAAGAATAAAAGAATTTTATCATAAGTAGCATTGAGTTCGTCCAAACTCATGTCGTGAATTTCTTTTTCCTTTTCACTGAGTTTGTCCTTCTCCAATCTTCCCTTGTAAATCTTTTCCTCGGCTATGAGGAAGTCCTTGATTTTTTTCTCAACTTGTGCGTCTGTCTCCTTAACGTCGAGCATGAAGCCCTCTTCATTTTCGTACTGTTCTGGTCTATAAAACTCCCTGATCTTGTCGGGATGTTTAAATATGCACCCAAGAACGTTGGAAAATTCGTCAATGACAGTGATGTTTTTTATCTTCTTTTTAAAGCCAGAGAAGTAGGTGAGTCGGTAGTTTTCAGCATGATGACCCCACATATAACTAGAGTCATTGCCATTAACAAAAAGACAAACTGGAGGCAGACCACGGAGCTTTTCTGGATCGTCCTTTTGATCGCTTGGCCTAATATTTTTGAAAGAAAATAATCGAGACAATATATTATGAGTACAGAAACCACCTCGTTAAGTTATAACGATATTACCATTCAAAAAAATGCTCTTGAAGATCATTTTGTTGCAAAAGAAGATAACTTGCTTTTATAAGAGTTGAACCAAGATCTTCATAATATCAGCCAGATTAGAAATAATAGATGTTGTAAGAGTCTGTGATTTGGTTGAATAAATTATTACTATATTACCAATTGCGACTGCAACATCATAATCCAAAGGATTATACATTGGAGGCTTCTTCTTGGGATTCTGAAGCAGGATAGGCTTGAGGGTACTGTTATCGATAGCGAGTAAGTCTTCTGTTAACATTGTGCGTTGAACAAAAAAGAAAATGGAAAACGAGAAGAGAGAAAAAAAGGGCGAAGTCAAATAAAATAAATAAATAAATAAAAGCCAACTGATTTAAAAAATAAAAATAAAAATAAAATGCTCGTTGCACAATTTGCAAAGCCCACCTTGTGTTGTTGTTTTTTAATTTGTAGTAACCATTGGAACATATTTATTTGTCTTGCCTTTTTTATTCAAATAGACGTAAATTCTACATTGCCCCTGTCTTTTTCTTTTGTTTATTTATGTCTCCATGAATAGAAACGCAAGAGAGCAAAACAATATAAATAATAACAAACGAGAAACAAGCATAAGCACAACATTTAAACATTTATTTAAGCTATTTATTATCCTTGTAACCCGAGTGAGCCGTTAGTGTTTCACTAAAAGTCTGCGAATCTTAAATTGCCAATTCAGATTAACGACACTTTAGTCTGAGATTTTTTAAATCACTTTGTATCATGTTCACATTTGTAATGTGATAAAGGATGTGTTTTTCTCTTTTTTTTTACGTGTTATTATGGTCTTATTCTTTATATCCTGTTTTTAAAGGTTATATATAAAAATAAATTTTAATCGTATATCGACGGTGTACACTCTAAAAAAAACATACATACATACATAAACAATATTGGATTGTCCGATAATAAAAGTCCGGTTTTACACCAATCTTTAAAATGCATAACTTCTTTCAAAATCAAGTTTATTAATCGAAATAATCACCATCAGAATTTATACACTTCTGCCAAAGGGATGGTAACTTATTTATACCATGAAGAAAAAAAAATGGGATCTCTAGCAGTGATCCAATCCAGGAAGGCATTTTCGACCTCCTCTTTTGATGTGTATATTTTACCATGTAAATGAGCATTTAGATATCTAAAAAGATAATAGTCGCATGGCGAGAGGTTGGGTGAGTATGCTGGATGTTGAAGAGTTTCGATTTTTAACTCTCTTATACAGCGCTGCGTTTCATAAGAAACATGTAGTCTAGCGTTATCATGAAGAAGGATAACATCACCCCTGTTGACTAATTTTGGCGCTTCTGCAGTTAACTTCTCGTGTATTTTCTTCATTTCGCCACAATATCGGGTTGTATCGATTGTTTGGCCTTTTTCTAAGATGCTATGGTGGATCATTCCTCCTCGATACCACCAAACAGTAAGCTGAAGTTTTTTGAGGTGAAGACCCTGTTTGGGATACTTTGCTGGTCTCTGATCTTTATCTAGCCATCTAGCAGACCGACTTTTATTGTTTTGTAGTAACCATTTTTCATCACAAGTAACAATTCGATTCTAAAAACCTGCATTATTGTTCCTATTTAGTAAAGAAGTACAAATATCCAAACGGCGTAATTTGTGACTGTCATTCAGCAAATGGGGGTTCCTATTGATCCAACTTTTTGACTTTTCCTACTATCTGAAGATGCCTGTCGACGGTATCTTTAGTAACTTGCATATGCGCTGCAATCTCACGTAAAGTTTGTGTTGGATCTGATTCACCCAATTCCCTCAATTCCTCAGCATCAAGTTAAGACGGTCTACCTCGACCTTCTTCATCTTCAAGTGACATATCTCCCAAACGAAATTTTTCAAACCACCTTCTGATCTGTCGTTCAGAAATTACACCTTCTCCCCATACTTTAATAATTGTTCTGGATGCTTTCGCAGCGTTATCGTCCTGTTTGAATTCATGCAATAAAATAGCACGTAATACCAGTTTTTTTTCTTTTAAAATATCATTCATTTTAGTTTGTAATCAGTTCTTGAAAAAATTCAAATACAAGAGATAGAAAGAGCAGATAATAAACTTCCGAATGATATATAATACATGAATAAAACATCAATATCCATCGCGTCACAACTGGTCAAAAATGGGTGATAAAAATCGGACTTTTACTATCGGACAATCCAATAGATTCATACTGTTTGGTACGAAGAGATAACAAATAACAAATTCATTTATTATCTTCAACGATTCAAAGAGTCATTTGATGCCAAAATGTTCTTGAATAATAACAAAAACAAATATATGGTCTATTTGTGTGTGTGTGTGTGTGTGTGTGTACACATATTGGAAGTGCCACATCGTTTATAATAAAGTCTAAAAGAATTAAAGTTTTTTTTATATTTCTAACCCAAAATAAAAGTACATTTTGCCATTAAAAATCACTATTCACTAATATACATCTACATAATACAACATATCAACAAAAAAAAACTAATTGATTGCAATCATGTAAATAATAAATAATAAAAGGAGAGAAAATATAGTCGAAAGTAACACGATCATAGTTTTGGCTTTTTATATTCAAAATGTACAAGACTGTCGGAAAAACTATATTTAGTTATCACGCTTAACGGATTTCTGCTAATTCGATAGAATCTCATTGAAAATTGTCATAAATATTTATAAAAGCCATCAGTTCAACTAGTTTGATTCATTTATCAACTCATAATTCGTATTTTATGTAATCACAATGGTAAACAATACATATATCTATTTGTTATGCTTTCTTTCGCTTTATAATTTTAAGAAGTATAACCACAATCGACATACATATTTGAGTATATAAAAAATCGACTTTAGCTTTATTAAAAAGAGAAAGAGAGAAAAAGTGAAAAACTTTTTTTATTTTCATAGTTGGAGCGTTAATGTTGCTCAATGTTGCTCTGAGGATGAAAATTGAACAAGTTATGCAAAACTGTGTTGGAAATAAAAAAATAAAAATAAAAAAGAACAAAATTAGTCCACCTTACCGACTGTATACTGGGGAAAAAAATAACTGTGAAATGTGAGAATGAACATCCCCAGCTTCGTAGGGTGTTAATATTTTTATTACTAATAACTAATAAAAAGGTATATTCCGATGTGCGCTGTTTTTTTCAAGAACATAAGGTATAGACTCTATTATGAATCCACGTAAAGAAGGGTGATATTCGTCACATGGTGTGAGCTCATAAGTGTTGCAAATTCAGCCATCGCGTGCATAGTTGTATTGAAATGCTCATAAACACCAATAAGAGAAGGCGTATTACGAACGGGACCGCGCACAGCTTGTTCAAAGGGAATGATATCTTGACGCAGCATAAAGTCTCTGCCTAGTGGGTACTTGAAGAAGTTATCTTCTAATAGCTGCTCGTAGAGTTCCTCCTTTCCGACAAAGTTGCTAGTACGGAATCGGAAAAGGGCACGATCCCAACCGGCATCATCTCGGATAAGCTCCTTAATATAGGCAAGGTAATTACCTACGGCACTGCTCTCGAATAGAGCAGAGTAATAATCTTTAAGTATAGTATGGAATCTTTCGTTAAATATTGGAACGGCGAGGATTTGCTTTAGCAAAGGCCGTCTTTCTAGAAAAGTAAATGCCCTGTATCGATCCAAATCTTGGAATGGGTTGGAACCGTTTTTATCAGGGAATAATGTGCTGCCCATGATTTGATCTACATTGTACGGCATATAAACAAAACGTCCGTTTTGAGAGATATCTTGGTACAAGTAATAGTTGGCACCAGATTGGGCGTAGCCGTCTGTGTTACTCAAGAACAAATCTATACCCACACTATAAACCGCATTCGTACATTAGTATCTTATATATATCTAACTTGTTCAAATTTACTTTTTCAAGAATATTGAAACATCAAAGTATGTATTCCATTGATCAACCAGCTTATTTTGAGTTTCTATATCTTCCTGCTTCGTAACAGGATTTGGTAAAGTTATACTTTTCGTGCTTTCAATAAAGGACATAAAGGCAATAAGTGCATCCATAGTATCTCCATCTGTAGAATCCTCCACCACATCATACATCTCCTTACCACCCAATGTAACATAAGCACTGGGCTGCATTCCTTTGTATTGTAAGGTAGAGCCCTCAATATTGGTATTATTAAATTGAATATCTGCCACTTGGCCATGGACCAGTCCGCCGTGGGCCTCACCACCTCCATCAATCATGTCACGAACATAATCATTTTTCTTATGGTAGCGAGATTGCTTCTTGCCATTTGAGTCTCTATGTTTTTTCATGGCATTTTTGTTCTTGTAATGATTCCAGCCACTCTCTCTATGGCCACCATTATCACCATCGGACGATGTAGAATCATCAGCTGTCATTTTGAAAACATTTTCTAAAAATGGACTTTCGTATCTGTCTATAAGTAGATAAACACCTTGAGGGACACCATTAATAAATAATCTATAGCAACATTTATGTTATCTACACGACATCGGAGCTTTCGTTTTTAATGTTATGATACCTCACATAAGAACCCTTTGCACCTGGAATTTTTGCAACGTTCAACATATCATAATATATTCTTTCACGTATATAACTGGGATCAGAGGAGAGTGAGCGAAGCTTAAATTTTCTGAATCCATTGATGGATTGACCTTCAGGAAGATCCAGCTTATAGGAAAATTTTTTCCATAAGTGTTGTGTGCTACCGTCTACTGAAAATTGGGCATTCGTGTATTTTCTCTGGACTTCAGAACTAGTAAGAATAAATGTATTAGTATGAGTAAGAGATGAATCCAAGAATACTTACGTCAATCGAGTAAATTCTACTGGAATGGTGGTATCATCAAGTACATTCTTGTGCATTGTATCTAGATCATCTTGGCTTGCTTTTATATGTAGAGTATACACTTCTGTAAAAGGATGGACCGCTGTACGATTCAAATAGCTGATATAATCCACTTCATCGCTTTCACCAGGATAGCTGAATCCCACTTTGACATATTCCACCGCAGTATGGTCGAGCCTCGTCTCCTCACGATTAAAGACATCAAATGTCGTGCTATTAGTGGCATTTCTAAAAAACAGCTCTTGATCAACAATGGAACCATCAGAATTGAAAACAATATAGCGGTAAGGTATATTTGCAAGCGCCATGCCGCCATATACGATTTCATCTACAGTATTTTCATTATTTAGCATATAGACAGCGTGCTGTTGTTTAAATTTCATTCCAATCGTGTTGCCAGTCTCGAAGGGGTCCGTTTTTGCATGAGTATTGTAGTTGGGGTTGTGAAGCACATGGTATTTGTTTAGCCCATAGAGATCAGATCCATCGCCACCCACTGCCACGACGGAAATGAGGTAGGGTATTAAGGCAAATAAAATTCCTTTTTTTTGAAGAATATTAATCATAAATTAATATTGAATGGCTGTGTTAAAAACCTTGGTATAATAAAGAGTACATTTCATGTACTTGTAAAGAAATACAAAATGGATGACACCTTTTATTACTTTACTTTTAAATAAGAAGAGTCAAAACGGAAAAAAAATTAAGAGTAGGATATAAATGCTCAATATATATACACACATAAATCTCATAAAAAATGAGTTATGCTCACTTTAGGAAGCAGGCCATAACTGAATAATCCCTAAAAACCCAATTGGAAAAAAAAAGGAAAAAAGGTATAATGCATTTATTAAAATAAATAAAAAAATGGAATTAAATATTACAGTTATTGCTATTAATAGGGCTAGAATTGTTTCTTTTTTTTAGTGTCGCTATTGCTATTGCTGTTGCTGTGTAGCTTTTATGATTATTATTATGATTATTATTATTATTATTATTTTGGGATGTTAATCAGCCAGCTGATAATCAATTGTAAAACAAAAAGTGATTTAATTTGTAGGTATTCTTAGTGGCGATACCAGCTGGTCGTTGCTGTAAATTGGAGAAGAATGGGATGCACGTGAGTGGTTTGGATTATAAGATGCAGTAGATTGATCGAGGTTATTATGTGACATAGATGTAATGTTGATATTATTTAATTCTTCGTCCATTTGTCGCTTATTGCTATTTCCGTTGCTGTTCGACATATGATGGATCACCTGTGTAAAATAATTAAGTTTAGCTACTTTCCTACTTATTTGTTTGGTTGGATAAGTATCCATGTAATATTACCATGCCACAATGCTCACAGAAGGATTGGTCAGGAAGTCGGGTATAGTCTACACGGAGCGCTTCTACAAGAAGAGTCGATTCTATGATTTCAAAGTAGGCAGTGAATGCATCTGAGCGATCGCCAATAAAATAAGTTGTCTTGAGTAGGTTCATTGCAAAATTGACAAAAAATGTCAAAATAAGACAGATCAGTGATTTTTTTGCGATATCTTCAATCACTCTATTACGATGACTCATCAAGTTACGGGACATTTTTATATGGATATATAACCTATAGATGATGACAATATAGAGCGATTAGACACATACTATATTAGTATCACTTTCAAAATTACCTTCTTACAAACATGCCACTAAGAAATAGGTTGGCGAGACAATCTGCAACAAAATTCAAAATGATAACACCAGTGCCCCTAGAAATGCACGAAATAGATTTTAGCATAAAGGCTTACATAAATACGCAAGTGTGCAAAAAAGATAAAAGAAAAATCATATATTACCATTGGGCAAGGCAATTGGATCCTGCAGAGAGCGTTTGACTCATGATTGTTCTTTGCACTGTATGAAAGGCAAGTTCGTACGGCCAATCCGCAAATCTGACAATAATTAAAAAAAGACCGACGATCTTAATCCAAAGCGAATCTTCAACTGCCTCCAATATAAGAAGTCGCTTAAACATAATTAAATAAATGAGTATATAATCTATTGTGTGAAAATGTGTTAATGCACGATGGATATTAAGCGGCTGGTGAGTGAGCTATTTATTACCTAAGTGCCATAGTCTAATAATTTAATTATTAATACATCAGATCCATCAATATTTTTTTTGTGAGAAATTATAATACATACGATACAAGTAAAGGCCAAAATGAGCATGACGTTATCTCAAATAACGGTACAAGCCCATAAATAAAGCGATGAACAAAAAGGATGCAAACCTGACCCATATTCATCAAATGTCTGTGTTTGAAAAAGCAAAGATTTTTTTATATGTATAAATAGTTGTCGATAGTATTGAAAGAGGAAGTAAATTATCTTACATTACACCATGGGTTCTTCGATATTGTTGAAGACAAACGAAGAAATTGCGAATGCATATGGCTACTGCTAACCACATCCCGATCATGCTTATTCGGTCAATGACTCGTTCGGCGTATGGTGAAAGTTGTATCATTCTGCTTGGTTGTTTAAATACTAAAAGGCGTATACGCTCTAAAAGACAAGGTAAAATACAATTCACAAAAACAAGGCGATCTTGTTTTTTGTTATTTATTCAGGGGTATATCTTGCTTTGTATTAAAAATGCTTCGAGGTAATAAGAAGAAAAAAAAGTAAAAGAGTCCCAAAAAAAAGTCAGAAATAAATATTGTGGGGGTTTGCTGAGTACAAAATCATTGATTAACTAAACTCAATCCATCCATTAAAAAAAATGAAAAATAGAGGCTCCATTTCCCAGGCTTTCCCGATTCATCTGCCAAATAGATAATATGAATAATTTTTTGTCCTCTCTTTTATGATATAAACCAATAGGCCAATTTAGTAATGCGTAATAATAATGAAAAGTACAAATGGAAAGAGATTGAATGTAATTCGAATGGTTTTAACGGCGTTAAATTTATGACGTTGAGTTTTTTTTTTTTTTCTGGCCCTCCCGGTCGTCAACATTGGCAGATGACTATTTCGGCTAAAATAAACGAGCTTATTTTTATACTTGTCGAGCATCTGGCTTCATTTTGCTATTTATCATCTTAGCCAAATATCTATCTCTTTCTAGTTATATTTTTTTTAAAAAAAAAATAGATCTACTAAATAAACTTTGTTTTTCATTTTATCGCTGAATAATGATAATAAGGTATCATTTGATATTAAAAGTATTAAAAGAAGATCTTTTTTTTACAAAAAACGATGTAGTGGAAAGGGTTAAAATGGCGCAAAAGAAAAACTTTAATATTGTGAATCTACCAATCGACAAGTAGATAATTTATTTACTTTTAATCCAATTAAAGAGTAGATCCTGTTTCATACTAATTCGCTTCATTATCAATAAGCACACACACGCACATGAAATGAGCAATTGTGATATGTAGTGGTACTGGAATACAAATATATTCAAAGCTTGGTTTTTTCATCTTGTTGACATCCCGCTCGCACACACTCAAGAGGAATAATCCCTGGCTTAAAAAAAGGGGATTAAAAATAGCTAGCTCGAGGTTTACATAATCAGGATATTCTCCTTATATACGGCTCTCGATTTGATCTTCCCATTGAATTCCTGGACTAGCCGTCATTGAACTGTTCAGATGAAACTATTGCTTTTCATACACTCTATAGTAGTAATAATAAAAACTGGGAATATTAAAGCTCCTGAGAAGAGCAATATAACTAACACTGTATAAGTTGGAAAGTTCTTTCGGATAATTTTTGTAGGTTGAGTTTTTGTCGGAGTGTTCTATATCCAATACAAATCTACGTCCCTCAGGACATAGTTCTACTAAAATTGGAAAAGTCAAATGTCGAATTGTCGCTATAGACTTTTTACAAATGATAGATTTTCTCAACGAGTGATATATTTAGACTATTCCTTATTGTTAATCAATAGTGCATAACAAAGTTTATACTGTCTTTTTCAAAAAAATAAGAAAATATTATGTATTAACGAGAAAAACGAGGAGCCGAGTAATATATAAAATGACATGAGGTATTCCTTACTTGAAATCATTAAATCAAGAATAAAGTGTCCAAGTCGGGATTTTTTTGGAAGATTTGGATTTTTATTGTAATCACGATGGTCTGAAAAATATCAAAACCACAAACAATCTGAGGAGATAATATATACCCTATTGCTGTGATTGTAAATCAATTAAATAAAACACCTGTCATTTGTGATAAATCGACGGCGAATTTTCAGATTCATACACACAAATAATTTATAGGTCACAAAGAACCATTAATTATGTTCTCTAGATCCCAGAAGTGTTCCTTTTTCAATTTTAGAACAGCTATTTTTGTATTGTTTTTGTTTTTGTTTTGCTTTTATTTTTATTCATCTTTATCCAAATGTTGTAATGTCTTGAAGGAATACAGACATATATTATTCTACATAATAATTGTTGTAATAAGCATAAACTCCACTACTATTATTTATACAGATAAACACCATCATGGAAACCTATTGATTTCCATTTCCTCTCACTAATTATATTATAAATGGGGACTTTGTTTTCTTCCTTTTTTCTTTCGCAGATCTTGGTCGCATTGTTAATTGTCATGTGGGGTATTTTAATATATAAAAATGAGAAAAAGAAAAACGACGGTAACATGACCATTATGGTCAGCCTTCAAAACCTGCGTAAAATAATAGCAATAAAAAAATAAGGTTACTAACTAAAAAATCATTGCAGCTATTTTCTGCACAAAATGAGTTTTGTCTTGATTTTTCAATCTAAGCTTCAAAGGGACAACGTAGGATGAAACACAACAAATCTCATCTTCCACCTTTTTTTTTCTCAATTAACGAATGATGTGCTATCCACCACTTGAATCGAATTTCTCTAACATCATTGCTTTTTTTATATACTTATTTTTATATATTGATACTCAATAAGGAATCCTACAATTATTATACCTTTATGTTCCTCACCATGTTGAGTGAAAAAGTAGCATTTTTACTCCTAGCTTACAGAACCCATAATAAGACAGGAAAAGATATATAAAGCGAGATATAAAAACTATACGTTCGAAAAGGATGTGTGACCTATATTATGCATGTTTTACCTGAAGTGCTACATACGCCCTTTGAAGCAAAGCTCTATGTTTATAATATTAGCACATCAATTTTATGGGTGCAAGTGGTGACACACACGGGAAGAAGTATATTAGTATGATATTATCAAACTCATCAACCAAGTTCTTCCAAAAAGACAAGTCATATACATTGCGTCGGCATCGTAGAACATTTTCTTGACGTTATCATTTTATTTTAGGTGTTTTTTTTTAACAAATAAAAATTAGGTCAACTCATTTGGGCCGATTCGGCCCAAATGGGCCATTGTTTTCTATTGTGTAAAATAACTAATTTCGAAAAGTCGCGACACTAGAAGCTTAGCTAACACCTCTAGTTTTATTCCAGTATTTTTTGAATCATTTTTCTTATTATCACTACCTTCAAATAAGTAATTTCGATTTTTTGATGTCAAAATTGTAGCCCTGGCTACTCGTTGTGCCAACCTTGCTATAACATACAACTGAGGGATGTATAAAATTGTCAAACACATCTGAATAATTCTTTTTAACCATCATAATAACAATATCGCTTTTTTTTTATATTTTAAATATGATATTGTCAACTATACACTACTAAGTAATCAGCCCATTTGGGCCGATTGGTTTTCTTTTGAAATAACGACCAACTTCATCAGAAGAGAAATATGCGATAAAGTTCTTATTTTCTCGTAAAAATGCATCTGTGTGTAGTGGACATGTCTAATAGTATTTATGTAAAAGGGTAGATTAATTAAAGTATTTTTTATTGGGTAAAAATACCATTTTTCACCCGGCCCATTGGGGCCGATTGCCCTAGCCTATACTTGTTAATAAAAGTGAAATATGGATCTAGGAGATTAATGATGTGGAGTGCTCCATATCAAAGTATAAAAGAACAGATGATCACCTTAAATTTTTAAAATGTTTATGAAACATACGGAACCCCCTCTCTACTAAATGAAAAACAGGTTGTGGGCAAATTCAATTTTCTGTTACCATAAGTATGGCGAATGTCAAGCTACTATTAAGAATGGATTTACTCTTGTTGTTGGTTTATTTAAATTGTAAAATACAAGGAGGATGTAATAAAATAAAATAAAATGGTGATTACATCTTTTTATGATGGATGCGATAGGGATGTGAGGGGGTGTATATTAACATAAAATGTTTTGTAAACTCATGTGTTTAACTTCATCTGGTTTTGGGGTCAGTAATAAATTTTCAGAGTCTATGGTTTCTTCGCTTTGTTTTTTATAAATGGGTTCTGTTGACATGGGCTCTTCCTCATGCGGAGGAGTTAAAGGTCGAGGAGTGCTCACCAAAGGTGTACCTGATTGAATGACATCCCTGGGTTTTAAGCTTTTTCTTACTGGGGATGATATATCCTCATCGTCTTCTTCTTCTTCGTCTTCCTCCTCGTCCTTCCGTGACTCTTCTTCAGGAACACGTTGGACATTTTGCACAGAAAATTGGCTTGTAAACTTTTCAACTTCCTTGGGTAGCATTGATTTAGTTGTTCTCACCTTGAGATGATCTCCCTTCAGTAGTGATGGATTGGTCTCATCCTCAAATTTGCTTACAATTTCCTTCAGATAGGTAATGTAATCAATGGCACTTTGCAAAATGGACATTTTATGTAGATTGTCCTGCTCGGCACATGATGGAATCAACTCCTTTAATTGGATAATTTTATCATTGATCCGCTCACGGCGTCGTCTTTCAATGGCACTATGGGATATTTTCCTTGCTTTTTCTCGCTGATCAGCAGTACTGGCTAGACCCGATGGGCTGGAGATTGAGCCATGACGCCCGGTAGGTAGCATGGCAGGTGGTGACATTTGCACGGGATAAGGGTGATAAAAAGGGGATGGCGGTGGTTGAGGATAGATAGTTCTCGCTGGCGATGAAAGCAGGGAAGATGCCGTGTTTGTGTTGGATTTTTTGGGTAACAAACAGGGTGTTTTCCCTGATGATGGATTTTCATTTGTGGATAGTGGTGGTGACATGCTAGTGGGGTGTTGCTGTGGACTGAGTGGTAAATAGATGGGAGCTTGTGGATACATATGATAATAAGGTTGTTGAGGATGCACCATTTGTACAAAATGACCTGGAGGATAAGGCATGAGAGGTGGTGGTAATGCGGTTAAAGGAGGTGGATTAGAAACTGCCTGTTTTTTGGAGACATGCTCTTCCTCGTTGGGTGGTGTAGACGAGGTGCTTTTACGTTTAGGAGAGTTGTTAGTGGACATTATACAGAGATTAATAAATAAGATAAGGGACAAAAAAAAAAAAGAGAAAGAAGAGAGAGAAAGAGGAACAAGGTAAAGTATGACAAATATATAAATATCCCCGTCAAGTGAGTATGAGTGAGAGTGTGCATGTAATCATTTCAACACTTTTATTCATAAAGAGTACCAATGATGAAGTAGAAAACTAGAACATGTTTTTTATCTGAAGCCTATTGATTTGTTACCAATCGGCAATATTGATTGAAAGCACGTGCACTTCTGATTGGGCAAGTTCAAGGTCACGTTCCTCTACAAAATAAGATTGAAGAAACATACATGCATTTGAAAAGCAACACCTGAAAATGTAACCTTGGTTCTTTTGTAACATGTGTGAAAGTGATCAACGCATTGTAGTCCACATTTCAAGTTATCTTTGCACACACTCTTTTTGTAATCCCCATGAGTACACTTTTATTGTTTTCTTTTTTTTTGCCGAAATATATATATATGTAAGCAAGGGTGTACAAGAAAATAGAATGCTTTTTTCAGGTCACGTGGTGTAGATCTTCTTGATTTAATAAGAATATAAACTCGTACAAGTTTCCCGAAAGCAAACGTGCGCATATGGCGAGCTGCGTATCCGGCAGAGGAAAATAGAAGACACTGGAATATATGGAATGGAATATACAGACGTATGAAAATGACCAGAAATGGAAAATAATCAGTGCTTACGTACTAAAAGTACAGATTGATGAAAAGAGAGAGAGAGAGAGAGGTATTAATTGAATGCATTTAATGTGGAGTAACATGATCAGACATAGCGATTAAAAGGTATTGAACATCTTTGTTTATGATTATCACAGCTATCATTTTAGTAAATTTAAGCGTATTGACTTGTAATCGCGATACTTTTTTTCATTTACAAGGCAATCGGACCATTTGGGCTGCCATTTTTGGCGAATTGAATTTGTAACTTTGACGAAATCGATGTCACTTTTGACGAAAAAGGGCGGTTTTTTTTTAAGCTTGTTTTGGAAAACGCCCTAAAAATCTATGATACTGGATGGGTTGTATACATACTCAGCAATCGCCCATGTAGTGTTCAATGAGCCTCCTTTTTTA
This sequence comes from Backusella liffmaniae, assembly GCA_024140265.1. Lineage (NCBI taxonomy): Eukaryota > Fungi > Mucoromycota > Mucoromycetes > Mucorales > Backusellaceae > Backusella > Backusella liffmaniae. The sequence goes on along the minus strand of VCJE01000858.1, from coordinate 6,722 downwards.
TTTGACAGGTATTAAGCAAGATAATAAGAGGATAAGAGTTGGCTGTTGTATTCAACCTGTATAATTTTCTTTGTTTACCAATATCACCAAATGCATACAAAGTTGCGTTTTATAGAAATCTAATTTCCCATTTAGGAGTAGTGATATCTACCAACTTAATTCTTGGAATTTTTTATTCCATAAGCTTGATATGTCTCTCTTTTTATTGTTTTATATATTTTATGTACAAA
>VCJE01000085.1:0-18298 GCA_024140265.1 Backusella liffmaniae | reverse complement strand
ACAAAATTTGGTATTCTTTGCATTGATTGTTCTTGAATAAATGACAGATGGATTTAATGTATAAGGTTGATCATTTTAAAATTCAAAATCCGCCCGTTCATTTAATACCAGGGAGTTTATATCAGAGTAGCATATATGTACACTTTTGTGTTTATAGCAACTTTTCCGTTAGCAGAGATGAACAAGTTTTAAGGCTTAATGAAATATATTGATCTGTCGATTACATATATATATATATATATTTACTCCTTGAATGCTTATTGCCTTTACCTTTTTATCGACTTATTTCCTTGACAGATAATTTATTTAATCCACTACTACGATAATGTCTATTTTGCGATAATAATAAAAGCTTTTATGTAATGATTCCTCAAACTCCCCATGCTGTGTTATATTCTGTATTGTCATTGGCTTATGCTTCTTTATTTACTCATATATTCAATAGTGCTTTTTCTTCTCTAATAATACAAGAATACTAATGGTAAGTTAGTACAAATAGGCGTTTTCTATGCAATGGAAATAATGCACTTTTACTAAAGGTAAGCACCTCATCCTTGGGACATGCAAGAAAGCATAGTCAATTTAGGTTTAAGAATTTTCTAGTGCACGTGGGGAATTGACTTTACGTGTTTAAATAGTTGTGTAGGGAAGGCCAAATACATATTATCCTAATTTGACTTGATTGACTGATTAACAATGTCAAGGCTAATCTACCTTACTAGAAACAAGTTTTACATATATCATTCGAATGTCGCGCTTTAAATAAACATATGTAAAACACTTCGTTTTTTATAAAGTCTGCTCCTTTCTCTATTAAGGTAGTTTTTTTAGAATGGTGATATTATAGAAATAATAAAATGATAACCTACCTCCTTTTATCTCTGATTTTTCTATTTTATTATAACTATCTCGAGGTTTTTTTTTCTTCCTCATACTCCTGTTTTTATTGAATTGAACCATATTCTTCGAGAATTGACCAAGTTCATCAAACAATCATGTGATTTAATAAACATTATCTCTTTCTATTGTATTGCTGAACCAGGTAATTTGGAACTAGACTAACAAATTCCATTTGATTTCTCATTCTATTATTATTACTGCTATTATTATAAAAAATACTACCATAAGAGAATATAAACATTTATGTATTATCATATCACCTCATTTATTTATGTTTATTTTAATGATATTATAATAGCAACAGTTGTAAATAACATCAGCAGTGACTTTGAGTAGATATAGATATAACTGCACGTAAAAATGTACTACAGATGTCAAAATAGACCAAGCAGGTCTTCTTCAATCCCTCCTTACTTTTTTGGCTTTTTTCTCCCTGTTTTATATTCATTTTTATATATAGTATACATTCAACCTAAATATTAACTCTTTATTTGTTTTTTCTCTTCTCTCTCTCTCTCTCTCTTATATATATATATCTCTCCTTTTAACTCTATTGTTTATTATATATATTTTTCATTTTGTTTATCGTATCTAACTTTACTTATACATAAAAAAAAGCCAAGATATTAAATGGTGGAACCAACAGCGACTGAGCGCAAACATAGATTGGCAGTAGATCATATTTCTTTTCAAGCCCTTCGCGCAAAATTCCAATACCATGACAGTAATAGCAATAACAACTATCATAGAAAAGTTAATAATAATAACAGAAATAATAACTGTACCAACAATAATGATAATAATTGTACCGATGCAATAATGGTAAAAGGAGATAATAAAAAGGCAGATAAAAATAAATAATCTATATATACTTAGCAGCAGTAAAAATAAAACTCTAACAAAATATATCAATAGAATCGTGATCACAAGACATATTCGAGTAGCCCTCGCAATAATAATAACGACAACAAAAGACCAAGCACTATGCCAAAAAGATTAATCACAGTATCCCAAAACTTAAACGAGTTGGCTGAACATCATCACGAACATCTCCCTATAAAAAAGTCACAGTTTAACTTTGATATCCCCAATCCAAGAACAACACCATTGCTTTGGTCAAGTGATAGTAGTATAGAAGAAGAGGATGATGATGATGATGAGGAAGACGATACTACTAATGATGATGACGAAACCTTGAATAATTATCATAACGAAAGCAACAGTGACAGTGAAAGTGAGAAGGAAGGAAATCATCAAGACATGTTGATCCATTGCAAGGCTGAAACAAATAATAACCCTATTCAGCCTACTGCTCTTTCCATTCGGTCTGTCCCCAGAACGGGCTCGTTTGTAAATGAATTAAGTCAAAGGCTAGCACAATGTGAAAAAAAGGGGGAACCCGTCAGTCAAATTATCCCCGCGGCGTCTAGCATCTGCATGAGATCATCACAGACAGCAGCAATAGCAGCACCATCAACGCCAAGAACAATTGAAGAAGTAGAAGAAGAAGAAAAAAGTAGAATCGATTCACCTTCGTCTCCTATCTTAACACAATCAACATCGCAGTCGCTACAGGCATCACAACCACTAGGAAATAAATTATTGGAGCTACCCGAGGCTATGTCAATGCATAACATTTCCCCTTCCTCCTCCTCGAATAATAATTACAGTAGCAATGGTTACTATCACCATCATAATTCTCGTAATCAGTATCAACACCATAGCCATAGTACCAATGATCGTCGATCAGCTCCGTCTGTTCCCAATTCTACGTCATCACCTACACTTACAATTCCTTCTGCTATCAAACGTTCAACTACAGGTACCAGCATTGCATCATTATCTACACAATCATCGATTTCTACTACCACCATCAGTAACCAATCAACCGTATCTAAGCGTACATGGCACTACTCACACTTTGCACAATGGTTTGCGCCACCTCCACTTTCACTACCAAACAATAACTCGCCTTCCTCTGCTTCCATGATAGCACTTGGTCACAATAGTGGCAATGATAATAACAGTTCCAATGTTACATTAGCATCATCAACCCGTACATGTACAAATAAACGTGCTCGAGTTATTCAGGAACTCTTATTTACAGAAAAAAGTTATCAGGCCGATATGGAACTTGTTTATGAAATCTACTACGGGCCTTCTTTTGAGACGTTTTCAAAATTAGAAATCAAGCAAATATTTATCAATTTGCTTGACATCATTGCATTTGAGAAGGAATTTGTAGCTGGGTTGGAAACCGCTTGCAATCACGATCTTATTATTTCAGAAGAGAGTAATGGGAAGGAAAGTGATACAGCATCAAATACTATTGGAACCCTATTTAACAAAATAGTAAGGAACTAATACTGGAATCAATGCAAGAATCTATAAATACTAACTTTACCTTTTCGTACATACAGATGTTCAATATGGATCAAATATATGGCGATTATTGTAAAAAACATGAAGACGCTTTATGTAGAATACAGGAATTGAATGCACGTCCTTCTGCACAAGCTTTTTTCGCAGTATGTTTCAAGCACCTTTTCTTAAAAAGAAAAAAGAGGATTTATGTTTTATTGACGAAAACAAAATACACCAATTTTTATTTTAGAAATGTAAAGAGAGTATGCAAGGCCGTACCATGTGCTGGGACTTACCCAGTTTGTTGATCAAGCCAGTCCAAAGAATTCTTAAATACCCCTTACTTTTACGGGTAAGTCCACTTTACAGGGTTTTTTTTTATTTTTTGTTGGATAAAGGGAGACACTAATAATTGTATTTAGGAAATTGTGCAACTTACACCTGAAAACCATCCAGACTATGAACAATTGGTTTTGGCAGCAAATGAAATTCAACATGTAGCTGACCATATAAATGAAATTAAGAGAAGGAAAGAATTGATTGAACAGCTTATTGGAGAAAAGAAACGAGTGGATAGAAATGTAAGTTGTGTACGTAAAATGCCTATGATAACAACCATGCTTACTTATTTTTATTGATATAACTAGGTTGTGTAAGTTTTATTTGATACAGGAGAATATATTTAAAGTTTAAAAATGGCTAATTAAATACAATATAACTTAGTCAGGGTCTTAATAAACGATTTACAAGAAGAGTGCATCGTAAAAAGCAAACACCAACTACCCACGATGCTATGTTTGATGATCTTTATAAACAATTTGAGAGAAAGCAGGAGAAAGCAAGACAGTTCGAGAGAGCTGTCCAGGATTGGGGATGCCAAGTCAAGCAGCACGTCCAAGCTCTATCAGAATTGGTCCAAGGCCTTGAGTCCGTTTATGGAGACTCAGATGGCATTGGCATAAGAAGTATGCGCGCATTTAAGAAACTGGTGACACGATTGGAAACAAACACAGTGGTAATACCATTATTAATATCTATTTACATTACACAAAAAAAGTCTAATTTATTTTCTCCCATTTAGGATAATTTGCTACAAGGAGCTGTGTATAACAGAGTAGAGTTGTACTTGAAGTTATTCAAAAATCCAACTCAAATTATACAGAAACGGAACCGCAAACTAATGGACTATGACAGAGCCCGTCATTTAGTGGCCAAAGGAGAAGTACCTGATAAGACACTCCAACAATCAGCTGAGGTCTATGTATCACTTAATGCACAGCTCTTGGAAGAGCTACCTATATTCTTCAATCTTGCAAATGATTACTTCAATATTATTGTCGAAGAATTCACAGCAGTACAAGCTAACTATTGGCATAGGTCAAAAGAAGAATGGAAAACACTGACTATTGAATTGCCTTTTGAAAAAGAGCACACTTGGAAATCAATACAGGGAGATTATAATGCTGATATGAAGCGCCTACAATCTAGAGTAGATGAAATTAAATCAAAACCAAGGGACCCTCACGATAGTGGTTACTTTCAGGATTTCTCAAAGGCGTCTTCTTTTACAAGTTCTATGGCCGATGATGATAGTTTCATTGGCTCTTTACGCCATAAATAACGCGAAGTCTCCCCTCTCTTCTCGTTTTTCATGCAGCTTTTGTCTTGTGATTGTATTCTATCACTAGTGTATCATTTTGTTCCATTATATTTTATATTACCTGATTCTATAAATGATTATTCATATACATAAAAATAAACCCCATTTTATATTTTTGCTAGGTTATTATCTGTAAGTTTTTTTTTTTTTTAAAAAAATACATATAAAATAATAATGAGAAAATAAACGAAAGAGAAGAAAACGAGATAATAAGATAAAGTTTTTTTTTTGGCGAATTTTATTTCATTTTACACAAAATGCGCATGGTAGCACACGTTTTTGACAGGCGTGACAATGAAAGGGTGCAAGACGCGTTTAATTTTTTACTGAGTCCTCATTTGTTGGGGCGTTCTGAAGGAATTCCAAAAAACTGTGAATCAATCTCAATCTATCTCCGCCAAACAATTCTAACGAAAGCTTTTTTTTTTAAAAAAAAAAATGGGCTTTCTAAGATATATAAAAGTGGGCGAGAGAGACGTGTGTTATTATAATATGTCTACGCGTTATTCAGTAATATAACACGGTTTTCAAAGAGATAAACACGTATTATTAATCTCTATCGTTGTTATAATAATAATGCATGTATTACGGCGAATTTGTGTTGGACCTTTCTGTTTTTATAAACCCTTCTGGTACGGATTTAGTCACAACAATGCATTTTACTTTTATTGCAGTGCATTATTTATATCCCTGGTATATTTAAGCTGTATAAATAGGTTTTATTCAACTCATTTATGTATTCTTTTTATTAACACCACTTTGACAAAAAAAAAATTATTACATCAACGCAGATAATCTGGAACAAATAAATTAATTACAAAGCACCTGCTCATCTTTTTTATAATAATGACTTTCCCGATAGTTATAATAACAATGACAAAATAGTATATTGAAACTGATTCAACTTATGCAAAATAAAAATCCCTAAAACCACGATTGGCGTATTTAAAAAGTGTTTTATAAAAGACAAAACTGGATCAAAAGATCAATTTGACTCTCTTCATTATACCCCGAAAAACAAAGATAAAGAATGAAAGCAAAAAGCTTATTGGCTCCGTCTTAATATAACTTCTGTTTTTTGTAAAGTTTTTTTTTTAAAAAAAAAAACTCATATCAGAACCAATCTTTTCAAAAAGATATAAAACGAGAAATGTAAAACTAAACACATTTTCTTCTTCTTTTACTTTAAAACAACTTAATTAATAATAATAAAGTAAGTGAACCCTTCCTGATAACTATTACTAGCTGTTTTCAACTATTTTACTCATCCATTGCTGTTTCTTTCATATAGATATGGCTGACGACGAACATACCTTTGAGTCCGTTGATGCTGGAGCTTCCAAGACCTACCCCATGCAGTGTTCTGCTTTGAGAAAGAACGGTCATGTTGTCATTAAGGGTAGACCTTGTAAAATTGTAGACATGTCTACCTCCAAGACTGGTAAGCACGGTCACGCCAAGGTTAACATGGTTGGTATTGATATCTTCACTGGCAAGTAAGTATATTTTTTTCTATGTGTTTTATATGAAAAGATGATAAAAGTAAATTTACTCACCACACCGTTGTTTAATAGGAAGTACGAAGATCTCTCTCCCTCTACTCACAACATGGATGTCCCTAACGTCGTCCGTCAGGATTATGCACTTATTAACATTGATGATGGTTTCCTTTCTTTGATGCTCCAGGATGGTTCCACCAAGGACGATGTTAAGCTCCCCGAAGGTGAACTCGGTGAGAAGATGGAAGAGGCTTTTGAGAACGGTGATGAACTTGTTGTTTCCGTTGTCTCTGCCATGGGTGAAGAGCACGCCTTGTCTTACAAGGAAGCTCCCAAGTCCTAAATTAATTCACAAGAATTCAACTTTTAGTGAAGCAAAACTTGATTTAATTGTTTTTTTTTTATCATGTGTAGCTTATTTATCTAAACATGCTGTACATTTTTTTTGTTTATCTATTGTCTTATATTTTTTCGCACATTGTAAAAAATTTTAATTCATTTACTCGCTTACCCTTGCTATCATTTAGAAAATAATAATAAATAAATGATATGGTTTTGTTATCCAAATAACAAATGCTTTTTCTGATTAAAAAAATGCTCAAGAACAGATTTTGCTTCTTTAGCCCCGGTGTAACCACCACGTTATGTAGCACCATGTTGCAATATAAGGAACGATATGTGAATAACATGAATTGCCCAATTTCCGAATTTCATGGATCTTTTTGTCATTAGAAGAGCCTATAAGAGGGACTGGGAATATGGAACCCCCGAAACAAAATAGCCATGTAGTTATTTTTCAATTGATTAAGCGCTGATGCACAGTCGGTTGAGATCATTGTATTCAAAACTTTAAATATGTTATGTAAAACCAAGCTTCATTTGCTTATATTAACTAACATTTTCTTATGTAGCAAAAACATTAATACTTGAGTTGAATTATAGTCGAGAGTCTCCTAAGCCCTCGCCATTCTTACAGCTAATAAATAAATAAAAAATTGTAATGGGTTGCCAAGAATGCTAAAAATCCCAAAACTATAATGATCAGATAGCTTTTTGTATCACCAGACTGAAATAGGTATTTTTTTTTTAAACATTGTGGCTCGAATATAGTGAGAACATTGTAAAGTATAAGTTTAAAGTATTGGAGAAAGAGATAATGATCATTGGTCAAATCAGAGATATAAAAGAATCCTATGAAAAAGTACGAGATCTTGAAAATTTATATTGTCATTTCAATCAGTAAGTACTATTTATAAAATTGACACGTGTAAATCGAAGTTCCTTACTCTACTTAGAGGTTTGATAACCTTACCTTGCTCATTTTTCTTTAAAAAAAAATATATCACAAACACTCATAAATACCATGGGATCCGTTATAAACGTTCAGAAAAGTGCTTATCAGATCACTACAGTGCTCAACCTTCACCAGGAAAATAAACTGAGGCTAAAAAGGCCTGGTGAGAGCCTTCTTTGAACGGTTACAATATGTTGCGCCTTTACGGTAGACTCACCGACCTCTTATGAGCCTCAGCTATATTTATTGGAGCTCATAATTATCCTTTGAGGATTAATGAGGGGTTTTAAGGAATAAATGTCATGTTTTTCGGATGTTAAAAGCTCATATGTATAAAATTTATCCTGTAGGATTTCCATATCTGAAGCGCCATGTGTACTCTTTTGGTCAAATAAGAGCGGAGAACAAATCAGCTAAAAGGTATGATGGTCAAGTTTGCATATCTAAAGGATTACTTCAATAAGTCAATGTTGAAGAGCCTAAGTATTTCAGCTCGGTATGTTTACTTCTTACTTATGGTAATGATAAGTGATCAAGCCATTTATTTTTCACAATAAATGCATCTGTAGAAAGATTTGAAAGATGTTCTTTCCAATGGAAGTGCTTTTTTTCTTGTTAAAATAGATAATGTTAAGTAAAAAGATAATAATCACAACACATTAGTGACGCTAATTTATATTACATTCAATGAAGCTTATCATAATTATATTTGATTCTTCAAACTTTTTTTTTTATTTAAAAAAAAGTATTTTCTTTTTTATAACGAGTGTCCCAATTAGGAGATTTTATAAAATCTAAAATCCATTTTTTACCTTTCTCATCCTACATGGATATATATGTTTATTTCGTCTGACATGGGGTACTCCTACCTTATCACTATTATCAAAGCATTACTATCCTTTATAATATATATTTACTTCCATCAATAGACGAATGAAACGCTAACTTATACTCGCACATTTGCTGGAGTATATTTTTATACATCTATGTATCAGATTTAAACAACTAAACTGAAAGCCAACATATTTTTTTTTAAAAGAGAGAATGAATACAGTTTTATTAGTTTACAGAAAAGCAAAGTATGGGTATAAATATTAAGCAAAAATGGAGTTGCTAACAAGTGAATGACTAAGGTATAATTTTACATAAATAAGATAATTAAATGAATTTGAGCTTCTATATGTTTAAGCATTTCAGCAAGCAACTGTCTTGTATGAATGAGAGCCCTTCATAACATGAAAATAGCTTTCTTCATTTTCAAACTCTCTTGGATCGACAATATGAGACTCGGGAGCAGCAACGACCGGCATTGGTGGCAAATCCTTGTTAAGTTCTAAACAGTCGACCGACTCACAAGATTCAAGGTTCTTTGAGCGATTCCAGAAAAAAAGACGGCTTGAAATAACCTTTGTGGGTGAAAGTGGTTCTATGGGTGAAAAAGATTCTGTAGGAGATAATGGCAACTCTTTATCACAAGGAGATAGAGGGAGTTCTTTGTCATAGTTAGCTGTTCTATTGGCATAGGTATTTATTGCCTCCAGTGATTTACTGAAGTGGCGGACTCTTTTTGATGGTGGTGGAGAGGGGAGTGTAGTATTCGAAGCATTCTTTTTATTCTGTAGCCGAAACGAATGATCTGGTTCTGTTGAAATGTGAGGAACAGGGTTGTTCACGTTTGAGTTATTAGAAAGTGTTGGAGTACTTTCTACAGGTAAATCTAAGCGCTCGAGCCATTTATCAAGAATGCTCTTTGTCTGGGTTACATGTTTTTGAATATGGTCAACCCAAAGTTGGCGCTCTTCATCACTGCCTGCTTGAAGAAGATAATCGGGCCAGTTGTATTTTGTTTCATCGTCAGAAATAAGGCAAAATGTGTAAGGTTTATTTTTTTTATCAATTGATAATCTAGCTTCGGCATTTGGTACAAGACTGTAATGATCAAGGGAGATGACGGCCAGCGTATTGTTATCAGTCTAAATTAAATATTAGTTTTTGCTCTAGTATATCTTGCTATTTATTTAACTATTACCTTTGTTTTGTAATATCTAAGTTCATCACTGTGTAATACAAAGTATCTCTTCAACCAAGTTTTAGCTTTTCCATGCTTTTGTTTCATTAGCCATCCTTTAAGGCGAATTGCTTTTGGTGCTTCAGTGTTGTTTGAACTTTTAACTTTGGGTGTGCTGTTGTTATTGCTGGTGTTGTTATTTGAAAGAAAATTTGGCATTTTTGTAAAGATATGAAATAGTAAGAAAGAATGATGATGTTAAACTGTCAAAAGTAGAGATCCAAAATCCTTCTTTTATATACTTTTTTCAAGAAAATATTTTGTACTATAATTTGAGATAAGGTAACATTAAATCAAGAAATATCGTCACACATCACCCCCCATTTTTGTTACACATACCCTTTTTTTCTTCCCCCTCCAGCGCTGAGGATTGGTTACCGCTTTATATCCTTTTGAGGACCATGAGGATTCCTTCTATGGCAAAATAACAATTACTTTTTTTCAAGCAATCCAAATGCCCTCTACAGCCCTTATTTTTATTTTATCAGTTCATATTAAACATAATCAAATCTCTGGAAAGCTATTTTTTATTCATGGCGGCCCTGTGTACAAGAGTTTGCATTTATTTACTTTATGTATTCTCTCTGGAATAACCCAACCAAGAAGGAATGGCATAGTTATCTTTTTAGACAAAAATACTCTCTAGTGAAACCTAGATATTCCTTTATTATTTCTTCAACCAGCCTCTTAAAATGATACAACCGAACTTTAAATATACTTTATCAATGAGTAAAAACAGTACCCCACTCATATTAATTATTAATTGTAGTTTTATTATGAAAAGAGTTTACTTGTATAATAGCAGGAAGCTCGTAATATGAGCATATGAATGGAATCAGATTTTGCATATCGGCGTAAATACACTTTAGGAAAGGCAGAAAACAGCTAATTTTTCTCTTGATCTACAATACACTTGGATTTTCTGATCATCGACCCCTCATCATAAAATAAATAAAATTTAGTAACATCTTAGCCATTTTCCTTTTTTAGTCATGCGTGCTTTCCTTTTTTGTAGCTCAATAGAGTTTCGTTATGTCAAAATTAAATGAACTTTATATCAATTCCGAAGTAACTGAAGTTGAAGGTTAAAAAAAGAACTATTGTTTTCATTATAAATATATTTATTTGTAAGCTATTATTACTTATCTATTTATTTTAATATTAAAAATAAATGAACAAAAAAATTTCCGGTACTATCAAGAATTGAATAAAAATCCTTATTTGGCCCTCATTATTTCCTCTTTTCATTTTTTTGCCACGAGAATAAAATTTGAGCCATACCTATTTGGTCTTTCTATTGAGTGTTAACAAAGAATACCATTCATCCTGCCCAGCATCTCACTACTCATTTGTCAATTTTAATATGTGCCTCTGAGTTGATTTTTATTATTTTCTGATAAATCGACGATGAGCTGGCTAAAAACTCGATCGCTATGTTTTCAATATATTAGTCTCTCCCCCTCCCCCAAAAAATAGTTCTAGCGATCAAAGGAATTAATCAAAATGAAACTCAACATGATAACATATAATTAGGGTATCATTCAATCGAGAAATTCCCCAATGACATATATACATTTAGTCTTAAAAATGCCTGTTATATTCTTATTTCATTCATTCGTATAAACATAAAGAAGAGGATATATGCATTTTCATTTCGCCATTTCGACTTATTTAGAAAAATAAAGTAAACTTCCAAAAACAAAGAATTTGTTATTCGCGCGAGAGGTACCATTCGTGTCACTATGCTAATTCTTTTTATTCTCATTTCCGTCAAGGTCAGAAACGGATATTTTTGGTTGATTTTGTGTTCACCTTAATTGCGCCCCTCAATGACCCTTGGTTAAGGACTGACCTTTTACTTTTTATTGTTTTTACTTTGTTAGAGCTTAAACCCGTGCATTTTCCTTTTTGGATGTCAAGTTATATATCCAATTGACTTTAAAGGAAAACGCCCGAATTCTCTCACATTTTAAGAGTACAATGCGGATTCAATGTTTATTTGTTAACTCATTTAATATTTTATTTTCTTATTTTCACATATTTTTTTAAAAAGAAAAAGTATCATATTCTCAATATGGGAAGTAAATAATAAGAATAACTTACTATTTACTAATAATAAAGTCGTCATCTGAATGATTAGAAAAGGGTCGATATTGATAACAAATGTGTTGATTTATTTAAGCTGTCGCCGAAGTAGATACGTATTATTGAAGGATTTACAATGGTATCCATAAATCCATTTGAATAGCATATCTGTATTTCTTTAAAATTTCAATCTTATTATTGCCCCTTCTCCATTGTGTATAGATGCCTATAGAAAGAATAGAGCCATAAATCATTTGACCATGCTAATATTGTGCAGTAAAAACTTGGCAAAGTATTTCAATTGCCCATGTTTTGACGGCACCACCTGGCCAAAAGTAGATAGTCATCCGAAAAACTCTGTTCTTTATTCTCACCTCGATAAATTTCGGTGACTGATATATAAAGTAATTTTTATAACTTGATCTAGTATTATTAAAGAAGGCACACGTACATTCAGATATTTAATGGTGACTTGGTGGAATACTCCAAATAATATTGCGTGTACTGACTTTTTCAGTTAGATTCCTTTTTTTTAAAGAAAAGAAAAAAAAATACAATGCTTTAATCTCCAGAATGCCTGTAACCTGCTTTGATAAATAAAATATCCCGTGCACCAAAATAGTATGTAGTGGTTATTTACCCCCAATCTTGAGACAAAACTCTGAAAGTTTGAAAATGAAATGTCATTGCGACTTCTTAAAAAGTCAATGATTTTCTTCTTGATTTAAACATATTTACAAAAAAAGCAATTTAAAGTTTTCTTTGTTAGAACAGAACAATAAGAAAAGACATATATTCTTCTGTTATATAATTCAACAATGATAAATAAGCTATACTTCGATTATTTTTTTTTGTCAATTCCCAGACCGCAAAGTGCTCATCATTGAAATATATGTTATTTGTGGTATGAAAGCTCAATTTTACCATATGAAGTTTCTCAATATTTTTAGAACGCCACAACCCGCTTGTGATACAAATAATGGATTATCAATGAGTTTACTAAAATTAGTTTTTGGATTTTTTTTAAAAATAAAATTTGATTCTTTTTATAATACCTAATAGATGTAAATATGAATACTCAATTTATATTTATAAATATAATTTTGATAAAATAAAATCCAACGTTGATATCGGCAATAGACTCATTTCTTTTAAAGAGGAATTTTAATAAATCAATGATCAAAATCATCTCGAGAAGAAAAAAATTTCAGATAGTTTTAAATATATCTTTTTCATAAAAGTCAAAGCCATCAATATGACAAAGTAAAAAAAGTATTGTTGAGAAAGCAGCACTCAAAAAAAATAAAACATAATCTACAATAAGGATAAGATGCAAATCGATTTTTTATTGAAAAATGTTGAGAGAAAAAGGGGGGGGGGAAAGCATGCAAAAATGTGGAGATTTCTATTATCTTTGACAATAGTTTTGTATAACGGCTAAAGTATTTTGTCTAAAGAATATAGATATAAAAAAACCATATATGTATATATATCGAGGGAATAAGGTTAATGATCGAGTATGCGCAAACAACCAGTGACAACCTTATTTTCCAAAATAGTGCCAGAAGGAATATCAATGTGTTCACCATGGTTAGCAACAATGATAACAGTACCACGAAGTTCGACCTTGGAGCCAAAGCAAACATCACCAGTCACGGTCAAATGGTCAAGCTCCAATATTTTAGGAATGGTTTTGAAGCGAGTCAAAAAATCGTTGACCTTCTTGAAGTGGTCCCCTAATTTAATGAGGGGAACATTACTAAACATACGGTCAGGGTTGACTTCAAGGCGACCATGGATAAGCGAGTATAAATTAGAAGTTACCAAGAAAAGATCAGAAGTTGACTTTACAGGCAAGAAACGAGTACGTGGAACATTGACACCGTGGGCATTGCTGAAATGCTTAATAGCAGCACCGACAGCTGTTTCCAATTGGATCACCTTTTCACCTTGAGGTGTAGTCTTGTTATTTTCGATAATCTCAAGCTCCATAGCCTCTTCATCCATGATACGTTTAACAGCCTTAAGGTTAATCCACAAGTTGTTAGTATTGAAGATTTTAAACTTCTTGATGGACTTGAAATCTTCAACATGCTCATCAGGTACTTGGGCAATTTCCAGCAAGCGTATTTGACCATCATCATCGACGAGAGTACCACCCTTGATATCGGCCTTTGTCTTATCAGTCACCTCCATGATAAACTCGGAATTAGTTTCGACCATATGGTGAAGAATGTTGAAGTCAACAGTGGCACCCAAGTTGTCAACATTGGAGACAAAAAGATACTCTTTACCCTGTTCGATCAATTGATCAAGAAGACCAGAGTTATAAATAGATTCATACAAGTCACCATGACCAGGAGGATACCTAAAACCAATGTTGGATGAGTTTTCTCCATGTCATCTGTTTCCAAAAACATAAAACGCCAAACTATCTCAACTTACCATTGCTCAATAGGGGAGGTAGGTGAACGAGGTACAGGCAGTAAGGATTCCTTCTTAATACGAGGATGACGACTTTGGTTGAATGTTATAATGTCGACATTGTGAGTAGCATACTTTTGAACAATACGCTTGGTATCTTCATCAGTATTGAAAGAGTTCATAAGAATGAAGGGTACACTGACATCATTTTTCTTGTTCAAGTACTGAAAGAATATAGGTTAAATTCATTGTCTCTATTTTTCTGACTTCTCAATTCTACAAAGTTTACCTCAATTTGACGAACACTTAAATCCAAGAAGGTCATACCATCACGCACTTCAATAATCGACTTTGGACCAACACAGCCCATTGTAGTTCCCAAACCACCATTCAACTTTAACACGGCCAATTTTCCGAGATCATCTTTGGAAGTGCTCTCTGCGATGGAAGCATAAGGCACGATTTGTTCATCAGAAGGTGTTTGGATCTTATCCCAATCACTTTTTTAAAGAAAAGAAAAGAGCGAGTCGAATTAATATTCAAACTTTTAAAATCAGGGGTAGTAAAATAATACTTACAGCTTCTTTCCTTTAGATTTTTCGTCCAAATAACGAGTAAAAAGAATATAGAAACCATCCATTTCTTGAGAAAAATACTGTTGATAAAGATGAGTACACCATTTCTTCAGATGGAGGCATTTCACCTATCCAAATTAGAGTGCTTACCTTGCGCTCCTCTTCATTTTGTATTTGAGAGGCTAATTTGCCCAACTCGGACTTCATGGCCTTGGCGGCGGCAGCAGAACTGGCACCTTGAAAATCCTATGAAGGATAGAATGTAAATATTAAATATCACAAGTGAACGTTGAATATACGTACAAGAGTCGAGAGAGTATGAGGATGATGACGCTCGTTTCCAACGGCAGATGGTTTCTTCGCAAAAGACATTTTTTTTTTCTAGTGAAATTAGAAAAAGCTAAAGAGAGTAAGAGCAGAAAAAAGTGAACCCAAGAGTTATTTATCATAATTTATAAGAAGCATTCAGAGTATCTCACACCGAATAATAAAGCGATCCAGTTTACTCCGTTTTTTTTTTTTTTCTTGTTTCTTAAAAGTCAGCAAGATATTCATAGGTCATGCAGGGTTCATTTATTTAATATGATAAATGCTGGACACTACTTTGCCAGTTACGAATATAGACTCTATATACTTTTATATGTATTCATAATGATATTTTATAGCGTATATTCGATTGATGGTAGTGAGAATGGAGACGCGTCAAAACACTATGTAGAGAGAGTAAAGATCATTTCCATCGGCAATTAAAATAAAACCTGTTTCAAAGTGGGAGAAAATGGTAATGTTTGTTTCTGGAGAATATTCTGATTTTCATATTCAATTGTAATGATCCTTACAAAAAAAAATGCATCTTTTAAATGAAAAAGGTATGGTGCTATACCATTATTATTTTGTCTTTATCTCCAAGGCAACTTTAAATTTATAGAGTAGAATTATTTTAATGGAAAGTATAAAAGGCTTGATAAATATATACCGGTTTTTTGTTTTTTCTATAACTGGGGTTTTCAGAGAGGGGGTTTTTTTTTTCCATCTAAATCATCAACCCATTATGTTTCGATATCTGCTTGATCTTCACTGTAGATTTTTTCTGTTGAAAAACACTGAAACAACAACAATTGATAGGAGCCATAAATAAGATTTAAACATACACACACACTCCATTCTTGGATGATTTGTTTCTTTTTATTGATTTGGAAAGAGCGAGAGTTGTTATGTTACAAATTACATACACACAAAGTGATGCAGACGAACGAGAACACTTTGGATTATGTTTTTGCGTCTTAGATTTGTTATATGATTATAACCCGACATCTACAACACGTATGGATTACATGGTAACAAAACGTAATTGAAATTAAAATAAGAAATTACTTGAATAAACAATGATTACACAGATATTCTATTGCAACGATAACTTTTAGAAATGACTGTTACCACTAATCTGGATTGAGCAGCCATAACTCTAACAAACACAATCAATTGAAAGACTTTACGAATATATACAATGTCTCCAGGAAAGCTTATTTTTTATTTGTTTATATTAGTGACATTGCTTATAAAATGATTTCTTTCCAGAAGTCTTTAGGTATTTCCGTTTAGAAACGGTCTCGTAAATTACTTTGACTTGAATTAAAATCAAACATTTTTTTTTTGATAAAGTAAAAGTATAAACATCTACGGAGACTCGATATTCCTTTCAAAACAAGGAAATTACCGAAACATGATTATTTTATTCTCTAAAACAACTCGAATCAATTTTGTATCCATGGGGAGAAAAATGTTTACATAAAGAGTTTAAAAAAAAAAAAGAAAAAAAAACTAGATTTTATCAATTAGTACAACGCACATTTTTACACAAATCCATATCGTAAAAATGTGCTATTGTGTCTGTTTTAGATGAATGTCAATCATTTCGTTTGCAAAGTCCCAATAAGCTTCTCTCTTTTCTCTATTGATAGCGTCCTTTGATGGATCAGCCACTTTTGCATATCTAAAATAGCTGCCACCAAGATGATTGATTTCTGGATCAATAACGTAGTAGACATATTCATTAGCAGATTGCTCTTCAGTGACAACAGGCACAAATTGAGTTGCAACATTGCGTACAAAATGGACAAACTCTTTGCTTTCGGTTCTATTCAATTCTGTTGTAGGCACAAACCCAGGGCAAAAAACAATAACAGGTATTTGAGGATATCTTTCCGACAAGGCAAATGCATCCCAGATGGTTGCAATCTTGGATAGATTATAAAAAGGGGAGCGTTCCCATGTATTTTGGTCACCCACAAAAGCATCGAGTTGAAGCGTTCTAGGGATATCCGTTCGCTCTTTACCGGGAACGATGGGGAGCTCGGGGTCATGCATTGATGAGGAGACAAACAAAATTCGTTTACTCTCGCTATTACTTTTCTCCAACAGTGGCATCAGTAGTCGATTCAGATACAGAGGTGCGATTGCGTTTGTAAATATAGTTCCTTCCACTTTACCATCACAAAATTGAGTAAACTTGGTACTTTTCATTGATGCATTGTGTAGAATGACGTCTAGAGAAGAAACAAGGCCCTTTACAGTTTCCACGCACGCTTTGATGGAGTTAAAGTCATCTAGAACCAAGAGTGCCGTGTATAGTTTACCGGCACCGTTATCATTTCTAATAAACGCTTTGGCTGCATCCAAGCTGGCTTGAGAACGGCCAGTGATAATGACGGTATGACCAAGATTAAACAATTTTTTTGAAGCATTTTTTCCCAAGCCGGAAGTTCCTCCTGTTATGAGAACTGTTAAAGACATTTGAAATATATTGTATTCTTTTCGTTATATACATATATGAAAATGGCCATTTATATATTTTATCTGTTATACATGATTGCTTACTAACGTTGTGATTTGAAATTTCATTTTTGGAAAAGAAGGTACGTATACCTTTTTTCTTTTTTATTTAGCCATCAATGATGTCGTGTTTAATCCAAAAGAAGGAGGATGAATTAGGTCAAACAGAACTCGTGATATCCCGCTCTTATTAGATTTTTGCAAGGTGAAAAAAAAAAGAAACTCCCAGATGGCCTATAATGATAAATATGTATTCGGGTACCTTTCACCAAGGCCAAAAAAAGAATTGTGTCCCCATATATCGATCTTATTTGTATCGTCAAACCCAGTCGATTGCCTTTGGATCACTTGACACTGGAATATGCAAAATAGTAATAATACCAGTGATTCAGCAGTTTTATAACATCGTTCGATGATTTTCAAAATAATAAGGATCAACCACTATTTTATCAATCTTCTAGTTCATAGCCATAGTGTACTGTTTTTTTCAAGAAATTGAGAAAAAATTAAAAATTAATGAGAAAAGGGGAGAGTATTTTGAGAAATAAAATAAGAATAATTGAGAAAAGTAGAGAGAGTTATTGAGAAACATTATAA
>VCJE01000849.1:0-13187 GCA_024140265.1 Backusella liffmaniae | reverse complement strand
ATTTATTTGGTAAGTTCTAAATATTGATAGCTTCAAGTGGATTATCTTTTATTAATTTGTTTATATGCTTTCAGACTCCTTACCCTTATACAATTTAGTATAAAGGGTATCCTTTAAGATGTATTTTTATTTTTAAAATGTAAACCCCTCATTTAATTGTTATCTCTCTCAACGCTAGAATATGGCAAATACAAAAAAGGTTCATATCGGAAAGTAGATGAGTTTCACAGTTTCATCATTTATTCACTTTGCTGACTCTTACCAGTTTTGGATGAATGTGTGCATTTCGTAAATATCTGAGATGCTTTCAACAAACATCTGCCAACATGGTGCTACTTTATATTTTTTTTTTGGTCTGTATATTGAATTGGACGATCCTATTATTGACCTCATTTTTCTGAGCAGTATTTACCTTTTTCAAGGCAACATATGTAGGTTTATGCTTAAAAAGGTACATATATCCAGACGGATTGTCCCATTTTAATACGATAGTGCAACCAATGATTTTTGAGCATATCAGGATTTTGATTTTTTATAATGCGCAAAATCAAGTAAAAGAAAGAAAGAAAGAAAGAAAGAAAGAAAAAAATGACGCAATATGAGGCTTGAGCGCTCGTTTTTAAACCAACATGACTGTTGCAACATATTCGTTAATGATTGAGTGTTACTATCATAATAATACATGAAAGACAAGATTTGGAACTTGGAGGCCTTTTGTGGATGAGGTAGATTATTATTAAGAGAGGTCGATGCTGTATTGATTTTCGCGTTTTTTGGTGTTTCTATTGATATTATAGGAAATGTATTACGAGCGGCCAAAATAGGGCAATTAAAAAGTATGAAAAAAATGACATAATGGTTATTTTATTTTCAAAAGTCGCATGAACAAATAGTTGGCTTGTTTTTCTTTTTTATTTACTTATTTATTTTATTAATTGATTTTATCACCAATAAATAAACAACTAAAATATGTTGGAGTCTGTGGTATCCAACCTACTCAATAGAGTGTTGGGGGCCTATGTTTCCAACTTGAATTATAACCAACTTAAAATTGGTATTTGGTCAGGTAAATGATAAACTCACCACTCTCTCTTTAGTAATACTAACACTAGTATTAATAAATAGGTGAGGTCATCTTGCGTGATCTCAAGCTACGTCGTGAAGCACTTGATAAACTCAACTTGCCTGTTGATGTCCTTGAAGGTAGTTGTATAGATAGCAAGTGCAATAATAATAGACTAAACCGGGTGAATTAGGTTACCTTGGGGAACTCACCTTGACAATTCCCTGGAATAATCTCAGGGGCAAACCTGTTGTCATTGACATTAAAGATGCCTATGTCTTGGCAGTACCAAGAAACGAATCAACTGTAAGTTGTGTGTTTATAATAATATTTAAAAATAAAGTACTGAACAGCACTCCGTAGATGACGGCAGAAGAGTTGGAGGAGAGAGAACACCAAAATAAACTGAGAAAACTAAAAACCAGCGAAATGGTGGTTGACACGACAGAGCATGATGCCACTGAAGATGCCAAGAATGAAACGTTTGCCAATCAGCTCATGACCAAGATATTAAACAACTTGCAGTTCTCCATCACCAATATCCATATTCGGTATGAAGATGATGTTTCAACTGACCATCGTTTTGCGGCTGGTATTACACTGAATGAATTGTCGGCTATTACCACAGACGAGAATTGGATACCCAAAACAATTGGTGAGGCTGTTAATAGCATTCACAAGGTATGGAGAAATCAAGTGATTTATTTGGATTTTTTCATTTAATTTATTCATCTTTAATTATGCTTAGCTTGCTACACTTGAATCGCTATCCATTTACTGGGACACAAATGCAGAGACACTTGCACATCAAGGCTCGTTTGACAAGTTTAAGGAATTGGTAGCGTAATGAATACACAACATGTTGGAGTGTTGCTCATAATATAAACAAAATGTAGATTGCTACCAAAAACAGCATTCCCAATGAACATCAATATGTGTTGAAACCAGTATCAGGCACGGGTAGAGCGCAGCTTCACAAAACATTCGGAAACCAAGTGCCGAAAATAGATGCATCCTTGTTGTTTGATGAACTTTCGTTTACAATCGATAATGAGCAATACAGAGATACCATTCTCATGATTGACCTGTTTCACTCGTATCTCAAAAAAGAAAAATATAAGCATTTGCATCCAAGTCCCGATAAAACACCCAAAAAAAATCCTCTGGAATACTTTCGCTTTGCAGGAAACGCTGTTCTTTCGGAAATTCATGAACGAAATGAGCGTTGGACTTGGAGTCGCATAAAACAAAGACGTGATGATCGAAAGGCTTATATTGACGTCTATGTAAAGAATAAATTGGATACAATATCCCCCGACGAGTCGGATGCACTGGAACAGCTGGAGAGGAGATTGTCTTTTGAGGAACTAAGGTTTTATAGAAGTCTTGCAAAACCAAAATTGAAGAGTGAAAAGGCACGCTTGGGTAAGCTGCTAGTGAAACGCCATTATACAACTGGCTTACTAAAAAAATAGAGCTTCTTGGTTTATATAGCGGCAATTGAAAAGAAACGAAAAGAGGAAGAAGAGGCCAAAAAAGCACAGCAGGGTTGGGGTATCAGCAGCTGGTGGTATGGAAACAATGAAGGATCCAATCCGGCACAGGATGGCGATGATGATCTTGTGATTACAGAGGAGCAGAAGCAGGAATTCTATCAGGTTATTGATTATAATGAAGACAGGGCCGCCATTGCAGCCTCTGTTGATCTGCCCAAAGATGTAAGTTGAATGTAATATAAGTGGGGTATATCTATAGGCCAGAATAACCAACATTGTGTAAAATAGACAATCATGTTGTCTCTAAAAACAACATTAAACAAAGGTTCCTTTACGGTGCGAAATCATCCACATGACAACCCTACCGATTTAATCTCGCTTGTGTTCAATAGTGTTTCTCTTGGCCTAATACAGTATGTTGAATCATTCACTGCCTCTGCTGCCTTGGGTGACCTATGTCTTTACGATGGGTCTCGTACCTCATCCGCCTATTATAAACTTATGGGTGTAAAGCAAAAGGAAGTGGACCGTTCCACACGAGCTTCAGGCTTGGACCAGCAGTTGGTAAAAGTGTCCAGCATGCAGGATCCTTTTTTTACAGTCAACTTTGAACACAAACCGCTTGATGGACGTGCTGATAATGCCATTGGTTTATTTATGCGCAATATTGATATTGTTTATAATCCATTGGTAATTCATGATTTAATCAAATTCTTCACTCCACCTGAAACAAGTGCTGATAGCATCAATGCCTTGATTGAAATGGCTGGTAACACGTTCGAGGATATTAAGAACCAAACACGTGCCAATCTAGAATTTGCATTGGACCAACACACCACTTTGGATCTCAAAGTCGACATGGATGCTCCTGTCATTATCATTCCAGAGGACTGCGCATCTCAGAATTCGCATGGTATTGTTATTGATGCTGGTCATATCAATATTGAAAGCAACTTGGCTCCGCCTGATGCATTGGCGCAGGTAAAGGCGAATCCATCGGCAGATCTTGATCAGGGCCTCCAAGGATTGATGTATGATCGATTTACGGTGCACTTGACCCAGACAAAGATTTTGGTAGGCGACTCAATCCAGACATTACTTGTGCAAGTGCGTACGCCACGTCCCGCTCTAAGCTATCTTCATCTTGTCGATCGTATTGATATGACGTTTTTAATGGAATTGTGTATTATTAAAAAGTCGTCAGTTCTGCCTCGATTTAAAATTTCGGGAAATTTACCGCTATTACAAGTCAACTTTTCAGATACTAAATACCGTACAATTATGCAAATTCCACGCCTCATTGACGCTTCCGGTATTCTTGGTGATTCAAGCGAGGCTAAAAAAGATGCACAGAATGCGCAGAATAAAACAAATCAAGTGGATCAGCGTTGGTTTAATTTGATGAATACACCATTGTGGAATCAGGACCACCAGGATGTCTTTTTGGATACAGACAGTGAACACAGCGTTGATTTGGACAAGTCTGTAGCAGATACAGTGGATACAGAACCTACAACCATTTCGGATCAAACGGAAGCAAACCACATATCAGTGGAGGAGCGTTTGTTTGAACTCAACTTCAAGGTGGATCGAGTGTTGGCGAATGTGCTCGAAGCGCAGACAACAGTCGGCGGTGATATTGACCAGGCAGAAGTGCTTTTATGCGAAGTTGATTTACAAAACCTCAAGGTTGGTTATAGTATGCGACCGATGGATATGACAGTGACTGTACAGCTGCAATCTTTGGATGTCACGGACCGAATGAAGCACGGAAATGAGTTTAGATATTTGGTTACCTCTGATCAGGACCTTATCTCACAGGGTGTGCATGACGATACCGAGTCAAAGAACTTGGTTGATGTTGAGTACATCCGTTGTGACAGCGCAAGCCCCGAGTATGTTTCTAAATACAAAGGAATCGATCATACCGTTCAGGTCACCCTCTCGACTTTAAACTTTGTAGTGACACGCAGTTCAGTGCTGAAACTTCACAACTTTGTGCTCCATACATTTGTAGATGCTGAAGCCAACCCGACCGAGGCAGCTGTACTTGTACAACAAGAGAATAAGGATCCTCTTCCCCAAGTTCCTGAACCACAAAATAGTAACAACAATGTTTATGTTCGTTTGTTATTGGATAGTGTTAATTTCATTCTCAACAACGATGGTGTTCGTCTTGCTACTGGTGAGCTCTCTCTTGGTGACCTGTCTGCCATTGTTACCAACGGTCAAGTGAACGTAGCAGCCAAATTTGCCAACCTGACACTTACAGACAACCTCACTCCTATCAAGAGTTCAGGTGGTCATCAAGCATTTGCAAACCAACTATTAACTATACAAGGAGAAGAATTGATCGATTTACGTTATAATTCGTATATAAATGACGGCAGAAAAGACTACCCAGGATATGACCATGCGCTTTATTTACGTATGGGCTCTGCACGCTTCAACTTTTTGGAACAGCCAATTCATCAGTTTATGGAATTCCTCAGTAAATTTGCCGAAATGAAATCAACATACGACATGGCGCGCCAGGCGGCTCTCCAGTCAGCTCAGCAATTCAGTGAGGCCGCTACCAAAATGCATTTTGATGTTGTGATTGAAACACCTGTGGTGCTATTCCCTGAATTTCACGAAAATGATGACGATGTTGTAGTAGCCCATCTAGGTGAGATATGGGCCTCCAATAAATTTGTGGATACAGAGGATGGATCCTTCAATGTCATCAAGGCAGGGTTACGTGCAATTAATTTGACATCAAGGTTCTATTTCTCTGGACTCAACCAAAACCCTATACTCCAAACTTTACCCATGGTTGATGATATTGATTTTAACCTGGATATAAATATAACACAGGACCCTTCTACTACACATCCTGACATTGATATTTGTGGTCATGTAGAGGATGTAAATGTGCGACTAACTGAACGCCAGTATGTGTTCTTGATGGAGGCTATAAACATGTTTTCTCGTATATTCTCAGCACCAAATGAATCTGACCAGACAGAAACAGGCTCTCTCGCTACTGTCGCGAGACCCGTTGAAAAAGAACAGAAACAGACACCAGCCATCACAGGCCCTGGATCGGACAGGCTGCCTCGTATTCGTTTCTATTTGGATACAAAAACCATTGGATTGGAAATTTACAAGTTGACAGGTGAAACAGTCAACGTTCAGACACCACCCAGTTTAGCTCGAATCGCACTGAACAATAGCAGTGTTTTAGTCAAGATGCAAAAAGATGATACAATCTCAGTCAGTCTTGTTGTCACGTCGCTTACTGTAGATGATACACGTCCTGGTATTAGCAGTAAATTTAAGGAAATCGTACCTGTGATCGAGGGCGAGCATCAGTTTGAACTCCAACTGGATTTAAAGGAACCAAACCCTGCACGCTCTGGTATTGTCATGATGAATATAAGAGATCCGAAAGTGATTTTATCTTTGGACCATGCCTTCTTGCTCCGAGATTTCTTTACATTGCCCTTCAATGGTAAAACTCAGCAGCAGCAGCAGCAGCAGAAACAGGGACCCAATTCTGAACGTCGTGAACCTGAACAGGGTTTGGATTTGTCGTTTGTTCTCAAAATTAGTAATGCCGAATTCATCTTGTTGGCCAATCCAGATCGTGAGGATTCAGAAGCAGTTGTTCTCTCTACCGAGGAATTAATGATAACACAGCAGATTAAAACGGCACTTGTCGCCAAGCAAATGGGCATGTTCTTGTGTCGCATGGATATGAGAAACAAATCCACTTTACGATTCATTCAGCCATTTGACGTCAACTTTTCCATGAACAGCAACCCTCGTAATGAAAATGGAGGGCTCCTGACAGACTTGATTATGAATATTGACCCACTCGTCCTTCGCCTTTCGTATCGTGATGCCATGTTGGTCACTGATATTTTCAATAAAGCCTTTGAGCTTTACAATGCAAGTCAAAAACCAGACGCTGTACCTCAGAAACCTATCGTTGAACCAAATCAAATGGAATTATTCAACTCTCTAGAGTTTGCACAAGAATCGGTAATATTGGCTTATAGACAAAACGGGATATATATTAATCTACTTTAATAGTTGCGTATGTCATTCCATGGAGCACAAATTATTTTGATTGAAGAATTCCATGAAACCCCAATGGTTGATATGAATTTGGAGCCATTTAATGTAGAAATAGCCAATTGGTCTAAAGAAGTAAGTGATTAGAATAAACTATTGTTGAAAACACACTCATCACTCCCTTTCACGATATAGTTGTCTGCTACAGTTGAGTTTTCTGCCTATGTGAATTATTTTAATATAAAGAATTCACACTGGGAACCGTTGGTAGAGCCTTGGCATTTTAAACTGGATCTTGACCGTCTAAAGGACCACCCCTTGACAGTGAAATTATCATCTACTTCTCCATTGAACATCAACTTGACGCATACATTTGTACAGAGTGCTGCTACAACTTTACAATTATTGGATAAAAAACGAGATGTAGGATAACCTTGTTTTTTATTTTATTTTTTTCCCTTCCATTCGTACTGACATTTTGTGAAATAGGAACTTTATAGCGGTGAACGAGGAACAGTTGCACCATACGAGTTGCGTAATCGTACAGGCTATAATATTATGGTTTGGAACAACTCAAAGCCAAAGGAGGACCCTATTATTAAAGACTTGAAAGATGGAGAAAATATGACATGGTGGTTTGAGGATTGGAGAAAGCGCCGTGAGGTAAATAGAAAGTCATAATGATATAAAAGTCAATTTTCTTCGTCTCTATTCACATTTTATCCCTTTTTTTAGACGACAACAACGACAAGCAACAACTTGAATGTTCAAATTGATAGCTCTTTCTGGGAAAGCTTACGTGATGTTAGTTTGGATACAGAGGGTGAACATATCCACGCGCTAAGACCCATGATCAAGAATGTCCAGCATCGCATTGTTTTTGATGTAAAGTTGGTTGATAATATCAAGGTCGTTACTATTCGTTCTACACTCCTTATATCCAATCGTACTTTAATCTCTGTCGATCTGGCATCGATCAATACTGGTGGTAAAATGGATGGCCCAATAACAAAGATTCCTCCTGGAGAGGATTATGCCATCCCAATTGAAAAGGCTTATACTAACCGTTTCTGCATACGTCCAGATGCTGGCTTTGGTTATAAATGGACCGATTATACATTTTATTGGAAGGACTTTGCGGGCCCAAAAAAACCAAACAAAAACTTCAAGTGTTTACCCACGGCTGGTACCAATATGCCACCCTTTATATTCCATATTAACGCAATCCATATCAAGAACTGTACATTCTTTGGCCAGTATCCAGCCATGTCAATCAACTTGAGTGCTCCTATCGAGATTGAAAATATGCTGCCATTTGACTTTAACTTTCGTATCGTCGACAAGACAACTGGTCAAGACTTTAATTCTTATTTGAGAAAGGGAGGCGTCATACCTATCCATGTCATTGAAAATGGACACTTGGTTCTACTTAGCATTGAAATACCCGATTCACTTTACCGTAAAAGCGAATATGCTATTATAAGCACGAAACGATCTGATGACCTGGATATTGATGAGAAAATCGGGCTGGTGAGCAACAGGGATAAGAGTAAAATACACGTGGGTATAAACACACTCGATATTCCGGGATCAGGCGGTGCCAAAAAATACAGCATTTTCAGTCCTTACATCATCATCAACAAGACAGGATTGCCAATTCAGTTCAAAGCGAAAACAAACTGGTCTGATAGCCTTTATACGTCTGGTGAAAACCTTGTTGTATGTCGTCCAGGACCCAAACCAGAGCCATTCATGTATTCATACTCTGATGTATCGAATAGTAACCGTACAGTTCTTCAAGTGGGTCGATCTGAATGGAGCCAGCCTTTGAGTTTTGAAGCAGTTGGTAGTGTCTATGATGTTGCATTGCCTGTGACACATCTCTCTGAGGAGGTCCATATTGGCGTAAGTATCCAAGAAGGCCAAGGTGGTTTCAAGGCAACCAAGGTCGTTACTGTTGCTCCCCGTTTCGTCTTGTGTAATCAGACGAGTGAAAATATTCGTTTCCGTGTACCAGAGACCAAGAATGATACGCTACTCGCATCGAAACAGCGTGTGCCTCTGTATAATATCCGGGTTCAAAATGAAAAGCAATTGACTATAAAGTTGGAAGGCTTCAGTAATGCATGGTCTGCCCCCTTCAATATACAGGAGATTGGTACAGTCCACGTGAGATTAGCCAGCGATTATGGTACCTCTGACACATTGATTCGCATTTCCATTGTACTTCAAGACGCCACGGTTTTTATTCTGCTTGATAAAGAATCCGAAAATAACTGGCCATATCTTTTGGTTAATAATACGGACGAGGACATGATGTTCTATCAAGAGGATCCTGTTATTTTAAGAGATGATTATGCTCCCACTACACGTAACCCTCGCATTAAACGATACCGATTACCTAGTCATCAATCTGTTCCTTACTCTTGGGATCTACCTGCTTACAAGGATAAAAAGATCATGTTGAATATCAATGGTCGTGAGCGTAGTATTAATTTACAGGAAATTGGTATACTGCTACCTTTTAGACACACTACGCGCCGTGGAGACCCTTCCATCACCTCGTTAGATGTTAAGATTAGCAGAAATTGTCGTATATTGGAACTAAATCCTTACCAAGAAAGTGATAGTCACTTTAAGGAAATCACACGTGTACCATCTTCTTCATCCCTCAATTCCTTGGATACAATGGCTCACGAGGGCTTTGAAACTGCCAAGGTAGATATGTCCATCAATGCAGTTTTCCAGATTCAGCTCAAAGAAATTGGCATTTCCATCATTACCAAACAGTTGGATGAGTTGGCGTATGCCACTCTAAAGGGAGTGGATCTTAAATTGTCAGATTCAGCCATGTATCATTCGCTTCGATGGAATATAGACTGGGTTCAAATTGATAATCAGATGTATGGATCTGTTTTCCCTATCCTACTCTATCCCTCAAACATGACAAAGAATGGTGATACGAAAAAAGACAAGATCTTACCTACAGTTCAAATGGCGCTAGATAGGGTGAAAGATGACTCGCATGGTGTCATTTACTTTAAATATTTTTCCATCCTTTTACAACAAATGAGCATTGAAATAGACGAAAGCTTTGTGTATGAACTCATTGATTTTATTAATGTCGACAAGACAAACCAAAATAATCAGGATAATGCCAAACTTTGGGAATACACAACAGACATTCCAGAGATCCAGCCTCAAGATAACATCACACGGCTCTATTTCGAGATGTTTAGTATCCAGCCTATGCGCCTTGAATTGTCATTTATTCGAACGGACCAACATAAAAAAGATGATTTGGCAGAGAGCAGAACCCCACTTGGCTATCTGGTGAATGCCCTAACAATGACAATTGGTAATATCAACTCGGCACCGCTTCGATTCTATGCACTTGCCATTGAAAATGTCATGGCAAGTGGGGGTGACTTGTATGGTCGTATCTATATTCATTACAGCGAACAATTCATTTCTCAATTACATCGTATTCTCGGATCTGCCGACTTCTTGGGTAATCCAGTGGGTCTGTTTAACAATCTTTCATCTGGCTTTGCAGAACTATTCTATGAACCTTGGCAAGGACTCATTATGAGTGATCGGCCACAAGACTTGGGCTACGGTATCGCAAAAGGATTCAGCGGTTTTTTCAACAAGACTGTTTATGGTGTTTCAAATAGTTTTGCCAAGTTTACAGGAAGTATTGGTAAAGGCGTATCCGCTGTTACGATGGATAGAGATTACCAGGATCGCAGACGCATTAATCTGGCCAGAAATAAACCTGTAAATGCTATTAGAGGTGTTGCACAAGGTGCCAACTCTTTTGCAAATAGTGTTGGTAGCGGTCTTGCTGGTTTAGTGGTAAGTTTGATTCATTGTATAATTGAAAAAAGAAAATCTAAAAAAAAAAAATTAAATAGGTTCGACCTATCGAGGGAGCAACCAAAGACGGCATCGGAGGCTTTTTTAAGGGTGTAGGAAAAGGTCTTGTTGGGTAAGTATTATTATTGCTTGTATAAAAATTCATTATAAGCTTATCTGCTATTCAATTAGTGCTGTGACCAAACCTGCGGTGGGTGTCTTTGATCTTGCCAATAACGTAACAGAAGGTATTCGAAATACAGCTATACCAGATACAAATATGATTGATCGCATTCGTTATCCTCGCTATATTGGATCGGACGGTATTTTGAAGCCTTATTCGCTTAGAGAAGCTATTGGACAGTATTGGCTAAAGAATGTAGATTATGGAGCATACATCCATGATACTTATATCGCTCATTGTCATGTACAGAGCGATGAAAGGGTTGCAATGCTGACTGATAATCGACTCATGTTGATTCGTACTAGAAACCTTCAAAAGGAATGGGAGGAGCCTTTTACAGATATTCAAACCATCAAACGTGAGCCTACTGGCATTGCCATTTACCTACGAAGTATGAGCTGGGAACCTTTCTTAATTATATCAGATAGAACGAGCCGTGAGGAATTCTTTAAAAAGATCGAGGAGGCAGTTTTGAAATATAATTCTGCAAGAAAACCTAATTACTAGATAATGCATCTTTTTTTTTTAAAAAATAAATAAATAAATAAAGTACTTTTGTACCACAAATATAGTCAGTTGATCTTGTAATGTACAGCATGGTATTTTTTTACATGTAGATTTTCCTTGGAGATGATGATATATGTATATTTATTACTGTTGTTATAATTATGAACCATGAGTTTGACCCTACCAATTAATGTGTGTATTTTTAATTTAAACTAGAATATCTAGTATATACGCCAGCTTTCACGAAAGAATACCTTTTTGCTAATATAGAGAGTAAATGTTTTAGGAGTAATACTAGCAAAGACAATACTTAATAAAACCTAACCCTTAGAATAAATAGGTGATAAGGACCTTGATCGTCAAGTAGACACCCTCGACAAGGCAAAAAATGGCAATGCAAATGCGCTGTATGATATTGGTTGGCGATACCATTATTTCAAAAGACAATTAGAAATATCCATGGCTAAGTTCATGCTCTCTGCAGAAAAGGGCAACCGTGACGCTCAGTATCACTTTGGATTTATGCACTATCATAGATATGGCACTAATAATGAAAACTAATATTATAAAAATAGAGAAGTCAGGTAATCAATTGATAAATGAAACTGAGGAAATTCTAAGTGCAGCACAAGAAAGAAAATAGAAGGAGAGAAAGATACCAAGGTCCAATGAAAGGGGACCAAGATCAAAGAAGCTAACAAAAGAAGAGCTCAAACAAAATTTCAGCCCATTTGTGTTTCACGTAAAGAGAAAATAAATAGGATGATTTCCTTTTTGTTTTGCTAGTACTATAAATAGTCATAAATACTATACTAAAATTAGCTGATGCCGCAGTAATGACATTATGTCTTAAAATTTAGTCATCGAAATAAAAAGGAACCAGTGTGGCTAATATATTTATTGTCTTTTTCTTCCCCCTTTCTGTTAATATTACTTTGCTAAATTTCATGTCTATTCAAGTCGTAAAAAAGGACTACCCTCGTATTACTTTAGAATGTTAGTTTATCGCAGTATTTATTATCGTTATTCAAAAGCTTCAATATTTGACCTTTAGAGTACTTAGTTGATAAAGATCTTGATCTCAAAAAAGGTCTACTAGATAGGGCGAAGCACGGCGATCCAAAAGCACTTTATGATGTTGGACTTCAACAATACTATTACGGAAGACCACGAGAAACATCGGTAGAATGGTTTACGCTTGCTGCAAAAATGGGCAGCGATAATGCAGAAAATCAGCTTGGGTTGATGTATTCAAACGGATATGGTGTATTTAAAGATGATTACATTTCTTTTTCATGGTATTTAAAAGCGTCCAAGAAGCTCGACAAAAATGCTTGGTTTAGAATTGGTCAGATGTTTAACTATGGTGAGGCTATCCCCAGAAATCAATATATAGCATTGGAGTGGCTTTACAGATATAATAAAAGCGGTGTACATGCGAGGTCGTTAGAAAGAAAGGGTATTCATTTGACAAAACATGATAAAAGTAAGGGGAAAACAAGATGGTTAGCTGTACTAATTTAATAATAGTGTAAAAATAGATAGATCAGTCAATCAGTTGATAAAAGAAGCTGAGGATATTCTAAATGCAGAGATCGAAAAAAATAGAGAAAGACAAAACGAGATGTTACAAGAAAGTGAAAAGAAACCGAGATCAAGAAATCCCACAAAAGAAGAGCGCAAGCAGAACTTTGATCCTTTTGTATTCCATCGAAAGAGAAAATAAATATATAAATACGTTAAAGTACATCGGAAGAAAAACAGACCCGGGTTTTTGTAATTTAATGACATTTTGCTCCTCAATGAACTTTTACCAGCCTCAAAAAGCAATAAAAATGTTTTGACAGTAAATTGAAGGCAAGCTGCATTTTATAGTATTAAAAATATTTCGATCGCTTGAAAATGCTTCATTTGACACTTCCCGGGGTCTTTATTTATTCTCTAAATCACCGCTATAACATGGATTTAAGGAATGGAATTGTTTATATGTCGATGTAAACTGATTGTAATGATAGTTTTA
>VCJE01000084.1:0-18028 GCA_024140265.1 Backusella liffmaniae | reverse complement strand
CGACAGTAATTTTTTCCAAAACCGTCATATTTTATTAGACAAACCGACAGCAATTCATTTATTAGCTGCTCACGGAGTCTCCGTTCGAACGTATTTTAAGCGTTCGAACGGGTTGATCGGACAGATTTTTTGTAAAACACATTTCAAATTCAGGATATCCAAAAAAGGTTTATGTAACCTCAGAAAAACTTAGTTCTAAACTTTTACTAAACGAACATCAAAATTTGTTAGTAACAAAAAGTGCCAAGCCCCCTTTTTGGATTTCGTGGATTTAGAATGTCCTTTTGAATTTCAGATGCTTACCATGACAACTTGGAGGGTAAGCAGCGTCGGATTTTCTTCTATTTTTTTTATTTTGAGATTAATTCTTTCTTGTTTGGTTTATGTTTTCTAAAAAAAGAACTCAGGAATATGACTTCTTCCAAAAACAAAAATCATTTCCCAAAAAAATCTGTCCGATCAACCCGTTCGAACACATAAAATACATTCGAACGGAGACTCCGTGAGTAGCTGCTGTATTTCGTTTTTGGATATCAGGATTAAATGTTGAATCTCCTGCTCTCTTTCGGGTATGTGATACAGATTCATTTCCAAATTCGTCTAGTGGCAGTTCTCCAAAAATAAATCATTTTAAAACCAGAAAAAGCACAAAAAAAAAATCCTTGCGATTTTTTGAAAGAGAATTTAAAACACACACGCACACGCACACGCACACGCACACACACACATACAATGACCGATCAGTGCGGCAATCCACTCTTGAGAGATTGGGTGAAGGAATGGATGGATGACTTTCAGAAAATGGGAACAAAAAATTATTTTTTTACTTATAAAAGAGTAAGTTTGAATAGTTTAAAATATCGAGTTAAACTCATGTTATTTTAACTTTAGGCGTTCGTATCCTTATCCAAATGTCCAATGACGTTTTCTCATCCTAGCGAGGCAATGCAATTGGAGGGTATTGGTGAAGGTATAGCAAAGAGACTTGAGGAAAGAATGATCAAGTATTGTAGAGAAAATGGATTACCGCCTCCTACTAAAAAAAGAAGTGAGTTACGAGTGCCATTCCATGTCAAAATAATTCACTTTATACTTTGTTAGAGAGTGGCCAACGTTCCCGAAGAGCCATGGACGACCTTCCAGAAGAGGCCGAGAGGGGAGGCAACACTAGAGTAAAAAAAAGGAGAACTCGACCATATGTTCCCCAACAAAGATCCGGCGCTTATGCAATTTTACTTTGTTTACTCGATTACCGCGATCAAGGTGTGGAGAATATCACTGAAAGTCAAATATGTCGTGATGGCCAGAAATACGCCGACAATTCCCTTACACGTAAAGAGGCGGGGTCAAATTATAACGGCTTCAGTAGTATGAAGACGTTAATAAGCCATGGCTATGTATGGAGAAACAGTAAGCCTGCAAGATACTCTCTATCGGAAACAGGTCTCAAAATGGCAGAATATACAAGAGAGGTGGAGAATGGTGTACCAGATGCGCGGGCGCCTCAATTGGATGATGACGGTGATAGTGGTTTGGGAACGGTGGCTGGTATGAGCAACTTGACTGATGACGATATTTATGGATTGGACCTAAGTCTCTATGTCCTTGATCCTTCAAAACACTCCTCAATCTCTCTAAATGGAAGGACCAAGACCACTCAGCCTTTTGGGTCGGCTTCATCTTCCCAAAATACAACACAGAATACCAACACTAACATAAATAGCAATAGCACTAGAAATAACAATAGCACTAACAATAACAACAGAACCGACAATAATAGCAGGAATAACCGAAGTGGAACTAGTAGCAACAATAACAGACGTGGAACTAGTAGCAGCAATAGAAATTATACAAGTAATAACAGCTCTAGGAATTCATCTCAAACCCAAAGGGATCCAATGGACGATATCCTCAGCAACGACATTGATGACGAATTGAGTAAATACGTGTTGAACCCATCCCAACATTCATCAATATCACTAAACGGAGGTGCTAAAGTGTTAAGCAGATCGGGATCATCATCAAGCTCCAGTAGAATGGATCAAGAGTTAAGCAACTATGGACTGGACTCTTCTAAACATTCATCGGCCTCATTAAATGGGGGATCAACTGTATATAACCGACCAGAATCTTCAAATTCAGTCGACATAACTTCAACACCATTCTCAAATGATATCAATAGTAAAAAGAAGGGCTACCATCTCTCAAAGGCTTTGCCATTTGACTTGGGAGACTTGACAGAAGAAGAACTTGCTTTAAATATGAATCTGACACAGGAGACAAGAGCTAGTAGTGTGGATTCAGATGTCATTGAAATTTTCTCACCACCACCACAATCATCCCAGCCAACCTTGAGTAATAGAGCCAAGTCACCGCCTATTTTTTCTTCTCAACCGCCTCTTTCCAAGTCCTCACCTGCAGATGTAGTTGCCTTGGATGAAGACGATGATGATATCTTTGATTTCTTCCCTCAGTCACAGGCACGGTCACAGACAATCAAGGAAGACACATTTCACTTTACATTTATCGATACAGAAGGCAACCAAGTCCGTCACTTGTCCCAAGCTGCTGTCTCAGTCGATACATCTGAAAATTGTGTCATGTATCGTCTTCGGTTCTATACAAGCCAACGTCAGCACGATAATGCACCCCCTATAAAGGATGTCGAAGTGGACCATGAAGATCGTGAATATGCTTTTGCTTACATCAGTGAAAAGGACATTAAATCTGCCATTTGTCCAGGCTTGCCTGCTAAACCTGTTCTAGAGTTGCACCATGATGATGATAATCAGACTTACGATTTTTGGCCGCCTGATAGCAGCCAATCTCGAATAGACGTTATTAGAAAGAAAAAACGTGCTTCGAAAACAATCACATCCTCTCAAACATCAGCATCGTCGTCTCAGATTGATAGTTCACAAAATATGTTTTCACAACTAATGATACCAGGATCTTCGCAAAAAACATCATCTTCCCAGACATCATCCATCAGTGGTTCCCAACCAATTCCCGTATCTCAGCTGGTCGCCGAATCTGAAACAACAATATCATATTCACCTGAGGAGTATGAAATTCTACTTGTTCTCGATAGTCGCGAAATTCAAATGCAAAAGGACCGTCAATACTTTCAACGTCTACTAAGGATAAAGGGGATCAATGTGATAACGCGCTCATTGGATTTAGGTGATGTCATTTGGGTTGCACGAAAAAAAGGGCATGAAAATCCTGCAAATGAGCTCTATCTTGACTTTGTAGTGGAACGTAAACGACTGGATGATCTGGTGTCTAGTATTAAAGATGGTCGCTTTAATGAACAGAAAGGTAGGTTGAAGCGATCTTGTTCACGCAAAGTCATCTATATTGTGGAGGAATATGACCGTGAAGGCGCAAACCAGTTTAGTGCGCAGGCTATTCAGACTGCCATGTCATCCACACAAATTGTTGATGGGTTCTTTTTGAAGCACACAAATAGTCCCGAGGAGACCATTGATTATCTAGTCCTGCTAACAAGGAAGATTGAACAAATATATAGAAACACAACGCTGCATGTAATCCCAGAGCATATTATTACACGCCAAAACTACATATCTCTCAAGAACGCTTACCAAGAAAGAGCTACAGAGTCGGATAAAGTCTACCTCATCACTTATCCGCTCTATTCCGACCTTAATAAAAAAGCAGGCAGCACTACTTTACATGACATCTACATGCGCATGCTCATGACGATTCGTGGTATCAACGCTGAAAGAGCACTTACGCTCATGAAAATATACCCTACCCCTGCTGCCTTGCTGCAAGTGCTGTCTGGGAAGACCGCCGAACAAGGAAAGACACTGGCAAAAGATGCTACAAAGGACCAAATTGCAAGAAGAAGATGGAACACTTCTACAAGTGAAAAACTGTATGAAATTTGGGGAACTGCTGTGTATCCTGAAGATGAAGGAAGCGATGGCCCAGACAGTTAAATTTGTATAAAATCAATAAAGTTGTATTACAATCCTTTGAATATAATCATTCTCCGACACGTAAGGTCTTAAATGCACTCCTTCCATCCCTTGCGTTTTTTTTCCATGAGGCTATTTACTATATTATATCTCCATATGGGCAGAAAACATTCAATATAAATAGATTATCATTTAAATAAGAAAAAAGAAAGGCACAGCGTGGTAAAACAGCCCGAGCTTCCGAACTGACATTGAACTTTACCAACAGGCTTTGCTATTTGTTTTGAAAAATGGAAGCAGAAAAGAGTAAAAAAAAAAATGTTATATTTACTTCAAGAGAAATAAGATAGTATGTTTATTGTGTGTGTGAGTGTGTGTGAGTGAGTGAGTGTGTTCAGCGGTTTGTTGTTATAATTATACGCTTTTTTTTTTAATATATTATTTTAGTTTACTATATAAAAAAAAATAGAGTGAGTTTGTATCTTTGAAACTACTATCATTTATTTTAAACAAGGTACTTACATAACCAACAGAAATCAAATAATCGGCCAAAGCCTCAGTGACCTTGGTACATTCTCCGGGCTGGATCTTATCATCGTAAATAGCAACCAAAACAGCCTGGGTAGTCTTGACAAGACAACAGCCAGTAGAACCCTTTTATTAAATGTTATTTTTAGTTTTCCAATATCTATTTGATATATGTAATCCCTTATATTTTTTACTTTACCTTTTTACCATAGATAGAGCGCTCGTTGGCGACCAAAGTGAGGTACTTGGTGCTGTTGACGTGAACACCGCTAGCACGGACAGAGTCATTATCAGCGAAACCCTTGATGATCTCTTGGATTTCAGTAGGTTGAATCTAACAGACGAAGAACAAAACACGAAAACAACGTTTAAAAAAAACTGAACTCACCGCACGCTCGTTTTTTTTTATTAAAAATAAATACTTACATTGAAACCAGGAGAAGAGGCCCAGACACCACCGTTCAAACCAAAGATAACACCCTGAGAGACCTTACCGGTACCGACGAGGTTAGTATCAACATAAGCTTGCCAAGACATGTTTTATTTTATATATTTTTATATATGAAGAAGAAAGGAAAAGAAAAAAGAAGAAAAAAAATAGAGGAGAATTAAAACGTAATTTGTTCTAAAAAAAATTGGGTCGTAATCACACATGACTTCAGTAGTACAAATCAGCCAATGAAACGTGTCTTCTGTCGTCTGATTTTCTTATATGCACAGTCTACTCTTTATTTTTCGAATGCTTCGCTTCTGTTTTGATAAGGATACACGATTTAATATGTTATTAAAGAAAGTGATAAAAAAAAAAGAGTCCAATGTTAGTGATTAATATATATTAAAATAATACACATGTCCTGGCTAGTAAAATACGGAAAAAAAAAGGTATCATGGTCTGACAGTGATCATACCATTTAAAGTATTTATCCTTTAATGTAGCAGCCGATTTTTTTGGGGGCGGCGGATGAAGAGAGGAGAGAAAATAAAGCGATAACGCTTAGAACATCAGTAAATATCTGTATGGAGTTCCCTTCATCTATCATTAGTAAACGCGCACTATTTTTACTTTTTTAAGCACGTTTATTGCTTGGTATTTTTTAAAATCAGCCGCTAATAGATTTAAGCCACACCTCAAAAGGTATGCCCACTCCGTCTGGGCTTGACAACAGATCTGGAAGCAATATAGACGTATTCTGAAGGGTACCCTCTTCTCACTTTTACATGTTTACATCAAGCCTTTATATAGATTAGAAAATAAAGCAAATTTCCCATATGAAAAACGGATCAGTAGGTCTCGGAAGAGAGCATATAATATGTTTTCTTATGTATCCAAAGCCAACTTTATTTATAAAAACAATCGGAAAAGTACATAACAAGTTGCGCTTAACACCCGTCTTCTATAGACGCGATATGTATATATAAAGGTAAATTATTGGAATTCCGCAAATTGGAATATTGATTCACCGGTTTTTGCAGTGTTTTGTATTTTAAGGCATCACATTTCCATATTTCAAGAAATACTTATCATGTGTTATACGTTGATGGTATATTATCCAATAATTGTTGATATGAGATCAACTTTGGAGCAGCTTCTATGGAAATCAATAAAGGAGTTATCTTTATCACCTAAAAATAATAGCTCACAGTGCTTGTCTGATTTTTATAGTCCCCATATTCAAGTAAGCATCTATAATTATCTGAAAATAATTTCTGAAATAGCTATTCACATTGATATATACAGTATATCATATGTCTTATTTTTTTGTCAATACCTATCAATATTCTACTCTGCACCATAATATAAAACTATAGCATAAATCAGTGAATTGAAAAAAAAAAAAAAGTCCCACTAAAACCCTTTACAGAGGATTTATTTAGATATTAAGTCGTTTTATCAATATGTACTCTATTCACTTGTGTTTATTACATAATGACAGTATCTATTCTAAAGAATCTAAGAAGGAAGTTTTTTGATATTAAATAACCAAATTTTATCATACATGGGCCATACTATTATCAGATCATTTCTTGTCATCAATGGTCTAAGCTGTTTTAAAGCCACTATTATCTAGGCACATACCTTTAAGGAGCTTTATTACTTTCATTCCATCTCTGCCGTTCTTTGGTTTTTTTTTTTAAAAAAGTTAACACCTTAAATCAGTTGCATAGGGTATATTTGATAATTAGTATTGATGCCGAGAAGGTATCCTAAGTTTTATAAGGATACCCAAGTTTAATGTAGCGTTAAATAATGTCAAAGTCTCTCATATCTACAAAAGAAGTAAGGGTAAAAAGCAATGCCCTGTTTTAAAGTCAAGGTTCCACATAATAATATTTAGACAACATGATTATTTTTCATGTGCAATGCCTTTTTTATGTGTACCTTCTCTTATTCGGTTTGCTTTTTCATCATGCCACGTAAAAATTGGCTCCATAACTGGACAGATATCGAGCAATTTTCTTAGTAGTATTATTATAACCTTTGATACTTTATACCAAGTAAAAAATTGATGAACTCTGTTAAACGTTGCACTTACTCACACCGCTTTGCATTTCAACTCCCATATATATTATTTGATTATCGAATTCGTACGCACCAATATCCTCTAGTTCTCTTAAATATTATTGCTACGTTATGTATACATATGCATTGAGCTGAAATTACTACGCATATTAATTTATTTTATTTTGTGTGTTTTTCTAAAATAAAAAGAGGGGCGACGATGATGGTGATGGTTGGAAGAGAGCTTTTTTAAAATAAAGTTTATATTAATTGACTACAAAAAAAGGCATTTTTCCTTTTTGGTCTATTCTTCTGAATCGTAAAAATGAATATAAGGGTCCAATTTATAAATATCATTTTTTCCTTCTTTCTTCGTTTGCTTTCCTCTTTTTTTTTTTATTCTTAAAGCAAAAACTTATATCTAAAAATATGTCAGTCAACGGCACAGATTGGAAGAAGAGTTTTGATAACGAAGACGGTCCTGTCATTGATGGTAGAAAATATCACAATGTCAAAGATTCCTCCTATTGGTTACCAAAGGACGAGGATGAGCAGGTTCGCTTAAATGGTGTATGTATTTGAGTATATAGCATTTCTTTATGGCAGACATAGTAACGCACAACTAAAAAGAATATACCTCTATTGTATTTAGCTTCATTTTGGAGTCAAGATGATGTTTAATGGGTATTGTAACATTAAAGCAGCTGCCATTTTTTTGTCTAGAATGTTTGACTTTTTATAGTACTCTGCTCCCAGAAGTGTACGAGTTCATAAACTTTGAGGATAGAGCCAAGTGCCTTGACATTGGTTGTGGCCCAGGTAGTTTTGTCATGGTGAGACTACATACATATAGCGTAAAAAATTGAGTGATTTCAAAGCATTAAATACTAAGAGTAATTCAAATTAGGACATGGCGGTTGAGCATCCCAAATCTTATTTTTACGGCGTGGATATTGCTGCCATGTTTGATAGTCAAGTTAAACTTGAAAATACGGAATTTAGTCTTGCTAATGTGCTTACCGGATGCCTTTCCCTGACAACTCTTTCGACTTTATTCATATGCGTTTCTTCATGGCCGCACTTCGTAGAAATGAGTGGCCTGTGGCAATAAAGGAGGCTTATCGTCTTTTGAAACCAGGAGGTGGCCTTCAGTTGTGCGAACTTTTCCCAATCGTAAGTATGAAATAGTACAGATAGTTTTGGTTTTTATATATTCATTTACTTATCTCAAAATTAGGAAACTGGAAATGATAACTGTAAGACTGTTATGCGCACATGTAAGTGTCTAATGCTTTGGGTAATTGATTGTTTACATATTCTTACTTTTAATATACTTGATAGTATTTTCGATGATGAGAACTGCAAATCAAGTGCCAGAAGCTGCTGACAATCTTGAAATTTGGCTAAAAGAAGTTGGTTTTGGTAACATAAAATCTGAGACCGGATCGGTTGATCTTGGAGGTAAATATCAAACAGGCTTTTATTATAGTTAAGAGAATGATCTAGATATTAATAATTGGAGTATCAGAGGAAGGATCGTGTACCAGACACTGGCTGTGGGTTTGGGAACAGAGTATTACAGCATCTTTTCCACATATGGGCCCACTTCTTGGTGTCAAGAACGAAAACAATGAGGAGTATATTAAGAAACATTTGTCAGATATGGCCGAATCTCATGGTACTCTTAGTTTGAACAGATGTTTGGGTAGAAAGCCTTTGGAGTAAATTTAACACTTTATATTTATATCAGTTGAAAAAAAAAAAGAATATGAACAGAGGAACATCGTATTTACATAATAATAATATAGATACCTTTACACAAACCATTTTACTAATAAAAATGACGAATTTCAATTAACTTTGTAAAATCTACTTACAAGAATATTGTTAATGTTAAAAATAAGATGACTTCACAAAAGATTATGGTTCGGGATGAAAGGTTTACCTTTCGTTACTGCTTTCTCATCATGGGTAGTC
The DNA here is from genome assembly GCA_024140265.1 of Backusella liffmaniae. Taxonomy (NCBI): domain Eukaryota; kingdom Fungi; phylum Mucoromycota; class Mucoromycetes; order Mucorales; family Backusellaceae; genus Backusella; species Backusella liffmaniae. The sequence continues at coordinate 9,079 of VCJE01000084.1, read as the reverse complement.
CGTGCTGCTACTACCTTTAGTTTTCACGAAGTAAAATCTGGGTATCCATAAATGCGCACAAGGTTGGCGAAATTATTAGCATATCATATCTCAGCTTTCGTACTACAGACACTTCACATGAGACAAGTCAATCTTCACTCCATTTCATTCTGCTAAAATTCGATTGGTATATCTACGTACATATAGATAACGAATTGTAATTATCGAATGCGAATTAATCGCTCCTAAGTATTATATTTGAATTAAAGGGAAGTTGCTTTCTGTTGTGCGTTCCACCTTCTGTATTTGTCACTACTTTCACCTCAATTATTCGAATTACACAAACACAGAATAAAGTGGATGGTGTCAAAAAAAAAAAGCGAAACATTACGAATGCAATATAAATTCTATTTACTAATGGAGTGTATGCTGCTGGAGTTTAAACAAAATAAAAGACTTTAAATTAAGTAGCTAAACAGTACTAGAAAACGAGCCAGCATCTATATCACCTTCCGTTAAAAGAAACATCATTTTCAAGAAAAATGTTTAAGGTTCTTCCGAATTGAACACAAGTCAGATTGTTTTTACTCAAAATGAATAAACTGACTATATCCTATATCTCACAAGGATTAATCTGTACTTACTCGTAAAAGCACCAGTGAATGGTGAAAGGTAGTATTAGAGGGTCTTCAATTAAAACAGTAATACTACTTATGATTTAGCACGTCGCGACACCAAAGCTCCTCTTACAAGCTACAAAGGGGGTGAGAATAAGCAAATTCGATTAAATGACATTAGGTTGTGTGTAATAATCTGTTCTTCGCCTTATATTCAAGAAAATACTTAATGGGTAAATGCCACATAAATAAAGCATCATCTTCATTTTTCATACATGCTAGAATATTAAAGTTTTTAATAGCATTACCTTAAATTCTCTGAAAAATAAACATATATTCAAACTACAAGTAAAGTAAAAAGAATTCTTGTTGTGTTACGTGACCAACATTGACAGATGTCCTTTTTTTTAACATATTTACCTAATAACCCAACCCTAAACCATTTCGGTTATAACTACAACTTTCTAAGAGTAGTAGGGAAGAAATTTAGACGGGTGTCAGGAAATGATATTTTTGCAATAGACACCAGAAAAAAGTGGCACTGTTATTAAGGCATGTAGCTATTCTTATAAAATGTAAAGTGGTACAACCATTTTCTTTTTTTCTTTTCTTTATACACAAGAATAATATGGAATATCAATTTTGGGTCATCAAATTAGGTTTCACATAATAATAGCCAGTGGTGAGAAAAAGCGCACTGAAATGATAGCGACTCTTTTTTTGGCTTCTTTTTAGTATAACTTTATCTGCATAATTTTTAGACAGAAATTATACCAAGACCTATAATTTAGACTAATTATGTGCATCACCATAACCATTGACAATAGTGAACATGGGGAACTACTGGCTTTTGTCAAACGTTCCACTTGATTGAATTAACCACCGCTTTCACTCAACTTTAATTTTCTCTGTTTTACTTTTCAAAGGAATAAATTCGAAATTCAAAAATATGTCAACTTTATATCTCTTAAATTGGGTACTCATCTATCACTTACAGTGAACAGGAGTTGTTCATTTTTACCATTATCATTTTTAAAAGCCAATAAAAATGTATAAAAATACAGAAAGAGCTCTTTTTTTTTAAAAAAAAAGAGTCTTTTAAAATAAGATTTTTTCATATTTGGACACGAGCCATATTATTTTCCTTTTTTATTTTAAAAAAAAACTGACTTTTTCTCTCTTCTTTTCCTTTTAACTTGTTTAATAAAAAAAAAAAATGTCTATCAACGGTACTGATTGGAAGGAAAGCTTCGATAATGAAAATGGACCTGTTATTGGTGGTAGAAAGTACCATAACGTTGAAGACTCAACTTATTGGCTACCCAAGGACGAAGATGAACAACTTCGCTTGACAGGTGTAAGTATTTTCTATAAAAAAAAAAATGAAGATACGTATACCTAAATTTCATATAATATTCAGGTTCACTTTGCCATTAAGAAAATGTTCGAGGGGTAATACTACATAGAGAAGCTATAACTTTTTTCTCTAACTATTTGTTTCGTTTACAGTAATTTGTTCCCCGAGGCATATGAGTTCACTGGATTTGATGAAGGAGTGAAGTGTCTTGATATTGGATGCGGTCCTGGTAGCTTCGTTATGGTAAGTTGGTCACATTAATGTTTATTTTACCTTTGTTCATTATTTCGCTAGGACATGGCTGTTGAAAATCCCAAATCCTATTTCCATGGGATTGATATTGCAGCTATGTTTGATAGCCAAGTAAAGCTCAATAATACAGAATTCAGCCTAGGAAATGTTCTTAAAGGTTTACCTTTCCCCGATAATTCTGTTGATTTTATCCATATGCGACTTTTCTTGGCCGCCCTTCGTAAAGACGAATGGCCGGTTGCAGTGAAAGAAGCTTTCAGAATTTTAAAGCCTGGTGGAGGATTCCAGTTGTGTGAATACTTAGCCAGAGTAAGTAAATACATGTAAGAATCGTAATCAATCGGATTGGATTAGCTGAAGTTCTACATAAACTATTAGGAAACTGGAAATGATAATTGTAAATATGTAAAGCGTACAAGTATGTATAGGAAGGATGTTATTTTGATTGGTCGGGTTTCGGTATTTATTTCTTTTCAACCACCTAGTTTTCGAAATGATGAGAGACCATAATCAAGTACCAGAAGCTGGTGACATGCTTGAAACATGGATTAAAGAGGCTGGATTTGACCATATCAAGACAGAAACTCGTTCGGTTGATGTTGGAGGTAAATCACAAAGGCTTTGTTTTTTTTACTAAAAAAGTTATTAAAATATTAATCAATGTTAGGTGAGGGCTCATATGCTAAGCAATGGCTATGGGTTTGGGAGCAAACTGTCACTTCATCCTTCCCTCGCGTTGGTCCTATTATTGGTGTAGAAAAAGAAAAATACGAAGAATACATTGAAAATCATTTGAATGAAATGGTAGAATCCCATGGAGTTATTTCATTTACTAGAAGCATGGGACGTAAGCCTTTGGAATAGATTCAAAGATATACCAAAGTGAATATAAATCAACAACCGTATACCTCAAAGTGAGAGTTGGAAACAATACCGTAATAAAAAATTGATTTTTTGTTTAAAAAAAATCAATCCATCATTGTTTTTTTATTTAAAGTGCTAACACTGCTTTTTTTGAGTTTTGAAGTTCGATATGAATATAAATGTGTGATCTTGATTAATAAAGAAGTGTACAGGGATAATTTTGTGTTCCAAATTTTTTAGTGAGGTTTGTCAGCATAAGTATTGTTTTAAAAATTCCATTAAACTGGGTATTTCTACCCTTTTCTGGTAAATATAGAACACAAAGGTTTACTGGCACCAACTTAGTACATGGAGGTTTAGATAAACTACTTCAAAGATCTTACAAAAAAAAAAAGAAAAACCAATCTACTGTAATATATCATATTAGAATTCATAGTCATAAAAAAAAATTGAATTGATACCAAGCCTTATAAATTATCTTTTGTAATGTGAGATAAGGATAAAAACTAAAAGTTCGGCCTGAGGAAATTACTCCAGTCAATCTTGATAAATATGCTTATTTGTAAATCGTACATAATAGGATCCTTGATCAGTAGTACTAAATACCACTATAATTATTTAGTATTGATTGAAAAATCAAGAGGAAACACTTTTCAAAAAATCTAAAAAATTACCGTTATGAAACATTGCCCAGCGGAATATTAAAGTCATGATGTTACAAAGCGCATGGATCAGGTCCAAATCTAAAGCTTCTAAAATACACTATATATTTATGTAACACCAAAACAAAATAAATAAAAAAGACTTAATGGGACTGTTGCAAGATATGATATTATTCAAACTATAGCAGAAGTACTTCTCTGATGATGTTTTACTAAAATATTTTAGGAATAGGTAAATAAAATGGATAGGATATTATCTTGTACGTTTTAATCAAGCTCTCAATAGACTATGTTTACTTGTTTTTTAAGTAGAGAATTCGAATTCTTTAATCGATCAATTTCCTCTGGAATTTAAAGTAAAAAAACATTTATTCGAAGAAAAAAGGGGCTTATGGAGGGAACTATCCCTGGGCTATTTTTGGAAGGAGTGCTTTTTATATTGGCTATTGTACTTCTGTTATCAGTTTATTATATGACCCTCAAAATTATATATTTTTGAAAGTTGTATTGACGTAGCAAAGTATATATAGCTGTTCAACCTTTTCGATAACAATACTTTATTTCTTATTTTCATATATCAAGCTAACGATTCGTAAAATGAGTATATCATTTATAGATTAACTTATAAGTATAAATACATGTAATATATAGTAGCTTTTAAATACATTTCATAGTTAATTAAATAATGAATCAATAATCGAAAAATGAATATGATAAATTTCCAAAGCGTTTAGTATAGTTTAATAAATATATAATAATATTGAATAAATGTAGTAATATTATCTTAACACTTTATCCATTTCTTTGTATCTCCGTTAATTATCTAAAAACCACATTAGCAAAACCTCAATGAGAAGAAAGAGCGTCTTTTTGGCGTAGTATTCTGCTCTGTTACGGAACGGTCCTGGGCATTTTTCTTTTTTTTTTCACTGTCCCCTACTGCTACTTCTGGTATGACTTCTATCGTATCGGTTGGTGGTTCTATTACTGATGAATATTGTAAAGGCTTAGGTGGGTATTGACGTGATACGATGTTGGAGATTTCCGCTGGATTTGTTGCCATGACAGCAGCGGCTTCATCCTTTTTATGAACAGAGCTATTGTTTTGACTTAGTCGCTTCTTCAAGAAGGTGGATGACTTACGGAATAAGTTTGGCGATGATGAAATAGGTTTATCATCGTCTCCACTTTCTTGTCTTGTTTGCTCGGGTTCCGATGGTACGGTAGAAGATACAATTGAACACGACGTGAAGGTGTTTTCGGTGCTTTGTTGTGGTATTATCGAGACACTTGTTTCCAGAACTTCGGCTTCTGTACTGGCACAATCCTTGGAATTTTTATTTTCATTATCTGTTGACATTGTTTGTCTCTTTTTATCAAATTGTTGGATTAAGTCATCAGAAAACGTATCTAACGATAGATCTAAAATTGGAGGTGACCAGAGTTCAAATTTATTGCTTTTATCCATTTCGGAATTAAATATGTTATGCAATATAATAGCTTACGATATGCTTAAGCTTACTTTTGAAGAAAAATAAAGTAAAATAAAATAAACCTGATAGAAGAAAAAAAATGAAAGAAGGGAAAAAGGAAAAATAAAAATAAAAAAAAAGGTAAACAAAAAAAAAAAGAAGAAAAACAAGGGGAGAGTATGTTGCAGGAGATGTATAAGGAGTGCCTTATTTTGCAGTGGTATAACTTGAAACTAAAAGAAAAAAAAAGTAGTCTATTTTCTCACTTATATGTAAGTAATGGCTGTAATAAAAGATTGTTAAGCCCAAACGTTATAAAAAGAGTCAATATAATTTCGTAAAATTAAACTTATTATATACACACTATGCTATATATTATACATTTATTTTATCCATTAACAGAGAGTAGGAACAATTGAACCAAAGACAGACTTGACAAAGAAACAAAATGATACTTTTGTGCAGGGGGATCAGGGCATAGTCTACATTATCCAGAAAGAGTTACACAGCATAAAGGAGAGCTAAGTTTTACTCTCTAAATAAAAGTAGCTTGGGAGATATTGTCTTTAAAACTGCTGTAGATAGACATTGTGTATAATTTATTGACAATGAATGCCCAACAGTCAGATCTTAGACTGTGGTAGATCTACACTCCTGTCTCTAATATAAGTTGGTTTCAGACCCTTAAACGTAAAAAAAGAAATGATTGCCAGAGTTCTGTCTATAATTATATATATTATAAAAAATTGGTAAAAATGATTAAAATATCGCACATATACATACATTTTATTGAACAATCTTTAATAATACTTTTTTTTTTAACTCCACAGAAAGGGTGCTGTGGATACTGATGGCGTGTTTCAAGAACTCAGATAATTATATAAATAGCTTTGTAAACTTCTACACATCTAAAGCTGGATTTTATTATAATAATTAATACACAAGCATTAAACATTTAAAATCAGTACTAATTTCAAAAATATTAAACCATTCATAGAAACAACTTCTTTGATATTATCAATAAGGAGCTTAACATAAAACCAAAACTTAAATTGTATCGCTTATGATATCACCATTTCCATTAAAGGCAAATGGCTCATGTTATTAACTTTCTGTGCTTCGATAAAAAAATTTACAAAACTATTGAACATTTATTTAAATTATATATACTTAGAAGATGGTGCAGTTCCATTCTTCGGTACCGGGGTCATTGTATCTGACGTTACGTTCACCCAACTTGGCAATGGCATCAAAATCTCCTTGTTCGAGGACAAAGTCTTGGAAGTTTTCGGTGATACGGCTAGGAGTGACACTCTTGGGGATAACAGAGACACCTCTCTGGGCAGCGAATGCAATGCAGACCTGTGCGGGAGACTTGTTCAACTTTTCGGCAATAGATTTGATAATAGGGTCATCAACAATACGGTCTTGACCATAGACGTTGTTACCGAGAGGAGAGTAAGCTGTGACGGCGATTTCGTTCTTCTTACAGAACTCAACCAATTCGGACTGTTGGAGAGCAGGGTGAAGTTCAACCTGGAGCATAGAAGGACGGATACGGCAGTTATCCAAGACGTGTTGAATCTTTTGGATGTTGAAGTTGGAGAGACCTAATAGTAATGTTAACTAAATTCTTTCTTATAATCACACTTATACTTACCAATAGCCTTAACAAGACCCTCATCAACAAGTTCTTCCATTGCCTTCCAAGTTTCAGCAGCATCAATTTCCTCAAGTGCGACATTACCATCCTCACTAATGAAGACTTAGCATATGGATGATGATTTATATACAATAATAAACTTACCCCTTAGGGAAAAGGTCTTCCATGGTGGGAACAGCAGGTGTCTCTTCGGGAGCCTTAGCGGGCTAATAATAATAAATTGATGAGAACAAATTCTAAAGAAAAAATATCAATGACCATAATAGGTTTTGGTACTCACCTTGAATGAAACAGGCCAGTGAATCAAGTAAAGGTCAAGGTATTCAATGTCCAAAGCCTTAAGAGAAGCCTTACAGGCAGCCTTGACATATTCCTTGCGGTGATGGGTGTTCCATACCTATTTTTTATTTTTATTTTTTTAGAACCTTATTTTTCGAGCCCATATATATTTCCTTTTGCTTTACCTTGGATGTGATGAAGATTTGATCGCGGGGAACACCGGATTCACGGATACCTTGGGCGACTTCGTCTTCGTTGCGGTAGACGTAAGCACAATCCAAGTGGCGGTAGTTGTTCTCAAGAGCGTACTTGACAGCCTTTCTAACTTCATCAGGTTGAGATAACCATGTACCAAGACCGACCAAAGGAAGCTTAGCACCAGTGTTTAAAGCTAAGCGAGGTGAAGTTAGGACAAGGACTAAACATAAACGATGAAAACATCAACTTACTCAAAGTTCTACCGAGAGACATTTTTTGTGTTTTATATTTGAAAGAGTTAAAGATAAAAAGAAAAAAAGAAATAAAAATAAAAATTCAGTTACGCGTTTATATTAGTTTGAAAATGCCACTAAAAAAAAAGAAGGAAGATTTTTATGGGAATCGCATGAACCTAAAAAAAAGGCCCTTTTGTCCGATTAAATTTAAACGATTGGCTGGTATGACTCGGAGAATTATAAATCTACGCATGAATATGGCCGAGTGATATTAGATACTACAGCTTAAAATAGTAGTAAGTAGCAAAAAGAGAATAAAAGTAAAAACGGAGCAATTAATTATATTCGTAAGTCTATGTATGATGGTTTATAATATATAGATAAATGAAATACATTCATAAGTGATTCTATGTTTTTCATCTATTATAGCGGAGTTTTGGATTGATATTCACTTCCAGAGATCTAAAAATGACGAAAACTTAAGAAAATTGTACTTAGATTACACTATACAAATACCAGAATAAATTATTTACAAGAAGTAGAAGTAAATTAAATGAACAGCTACTTACTTGTTGATAATTTTTTAGTTTACAAGTTCCATTTTTCATAAACAAAGAAGAATGGTACTTTAACAATTAATGAGTGTCTGTGTACGTGTGGTCCAAAGTATATATTAGTGGTTTAATCTTGAAAATATACAAGGTAATTAGTTAATCAACAACATTACCTTCCATTTAAATATACTGTTTGCTTTCAGAACTTTAAACCAAGAAGCAACATGCTCGGTTTTATTATTGTTAGAACACATTCATTATTTTTATATTTGCGAAAGCAAACCCAATGCTTGATATTATCGAAGTTCCTGAATTCCTTTTCAGAATATAGAATCGATGTACTGAATTTTATTTTAAGAGACATAAGTGTCTTATATTAAATATCTCGATTTTGCATCCAATTCTCAATAAACACATTGAACCATAACATACAACTGAAAGAATTATTGACGTACAACTCTTTTCTTAAAACAGGACATCAATTCAAATTGCAGCAGCGAGATTTTAAACTCGTTCTTTAGTACAAAAAAATAAACATGTGTTACTACTTTTTTTTAGGATTCGTTTCCATTAACCCGAAGATATTTTGAACTGATTAAAGAATCAATTGAAAAGTACCAGGAAAATATATACATACATTTATTTATTTATGATAAAAGTGAAAAAACCTCTTTGGATAAGGAACTTGACAGTTGAGTTTGAGTTCCTCTCATATTACTGGATTAAATCAAGACAGAAAAATATAAATCACAGCTTTCAAAAATTGGAGAATGCGTTAATTTATAAATAATGTCTCAGAAGTGATATCACAAGAGCATCAAAGCAGTTATAAAATAGAAAAATAACCCAAGATAAAGCAAATAGCCAATGTAATACAACATAACATACTGTCTTTTTCAAGAAAATGAGAATAAATTTCAAATTAATGAGAAAAGTTTTTCAAATT
>VCJE01000838.1:3862-16234 GCA_024140265.1 Backusella liffmaniae | reverse complement strand
ATTTTTATTATATATTTTTTTTTTTAAAAAAAAAAAAAAGATGTGCGAGAAAGGGAGTGGATCCAAAATAGTAGTAAAATAGAGTACAAAATATAATGAAAAAAAAATACAGTAATTAACTTTATTGATATATCTCCTTTGTATGAAATAATCGAAGCATATTTTATTCATGCTATATAATCACACAGTAGCTCCGTTAATTTCTTATCTTTTAGAACCACAATTAGATTCAGAGAGACATATGATTTTCAGATGTGTAACTTTTGTACTCGTCATAAATAAATGGCATTAGAAGGATCCATGAAAATTGCTTTCCTAAAACTCGGATACTTGATGTTTTTATTATTCCACGTCGCTACAGACAAAATACTTTGACCGTCATCAGCATCTATTTATATTAGCATCCAAGCGATATACCAGCGATAATAAACATTGGGTCACTCTTATAAATTAAGCTTATTGATAAAGGAACAGAGAGAGAGAGCTGCCTTCTATCTCCTGAGATTTTAAGATGTCAAAATTGCGTATTCTACTCTAAATCGGCAGATCTATTGACTAACCAAACTCTTTAACACTTTTTTAGAATAGAGAGCCATATTTGTATAATTAAAATAAAAAAAGGCGCACGGCTTATCTTTATTTAGTTTTGATTATTCATAAAAGATGCATCTTTATTATGCAAAATTAGTCCCTACAGAGTATATTTTTTTCTTTTTATGGAATAAAGCAGAACTCCTGATATTATGAAAAATTTCAAAGTCTTATTTTCAGTTGTTCCCATCTCACACTTGAACATATATATTTTTTTTTACCGTAAACATCAATGAATATCCCACCAAATAATTAAATAGAATAAAATAAATCGAAATATGAATGGTAATATTGCGCAATTTCGAGAAAAATTAAAGTTGTCAATGTAACATATTGGCCAATCAGAGTGCCCAAATCGCAATGGTGAAATGATGCCACACATCTTGGAGATTATGACAAAAGACAGAAATTGCACAATTATTTTACTTGATGGTGAGGTATACCACCAACTTGTAATACTATTGTTTTGTAAACACACTTTCACAGCCTAAAATATACATTTTAACCCAGAAAATACAGTTACGTTATTTTTAAAGTTTTTTTATTTTTTATTTATTTTTGTTCAACGTTATTCATGAGGAAAGAAGACGCAATCCATCAAACAATATACGCATATTTAGCTTATTTCATTTATATATAAAGAATTTTGAAAAAATGTCCAAATTGTGTTTCCTCATTAGTTTTCTTATCTTGACCTTTTAAAATATTATACAACACAATGTCTGAAAAGATAGAAAAGTCAGCTATTAGCGTCATTACCACCGAAAAGGTGTTTGACAAGAAGGAATACTACAGCGATGAAGAAAGCTTTAGTGCTGCTTCAGAAGACGAAGAGATGGAATGGTCAGAAGAAGAAGAAGCCAGGGTACGCACCATTCTCGATATTAAATTGATGCCTTTTATGCTTGCCATGACTTTTGTACTTAATATGGATAGAACTAATATCTGTAAGTATTCATTTTGTTTAAAAAATGGGGGGGGGTATGGGAAAGGAAAATGATCATTAAATTTTTTTTCGTAACTAATCATCTTTTCTTATCACAGCAAATGCCATTTCAGACAACCTTGCGGCAGACCTCGGCTTTACTAACGACTCCGTCAATACGGGTACCTTGGTGTATGCATTTGTATTTACGCTATTTACATTACCCTCTAATGCAATTGTGAAGCGTATTGGAGCACATTTATGGATTCCCATCTTGATGTCATCATGGGCTATTGTTACTTGGGCACATGTTTTTATTCATGACTTTAGTGGCTTTATGGCAGTCCGTGTATTTATTGCAGTGACTGAAGCCGGCTTTATTCCTGCATGTTTGGCCTATCTTACTGGATGGTACAAGACCAACGAGTTGGCTACAAGACTTGCATGGTTCTGGGGTATTCAATCGTTTGCATCTGCCTTTTCTGGACTTATTTCAGCCGGTGTCTTCCATATGGCTGGCATTGCAGGTCTGGAAGGATGGAAGTGGTTGTTTTTGTTGGATGGTATCATGACACATATCGTTGGTTTCATTGCCTTCTTTTTTCTTCCTGCCAACCCTTTGAGAACAATGGGTGGAATTCGTGGTCGTAAGGGCTGGTTTACAGATCGCCAAAAGAAGATTGCATTGATTCGTTTGATTCGCGATGATGCTACAAAGAAGGAACAAAACAAACCTGTTGAATGGAACGATGTCAAGATGGCTGTTACTGACACCAAGGTCTGGACCCACTTGATCATTACTTTTACTGGCATGATGTCACTTACACCTATTCAAAACTATCTTCCTACCATGATCAAGACCGCTGGTTTCACCATTACCGACAGTAATCTATTGACTGCACCTTCCTATATCATCAATCTTATTTTTTCCATTATTATTGCAAAGAGTTCTGATAAGTATGGTAATGTGGGTTTTCATGCGGTGATTGGTGTAGTATGGTCCCTTATTGGTTTTCTTGCACTTGAGCTTTTGCCTGCTGACGCTGGTCGTTGGAGTAAATATGGTGTTGCTCTCTTCACAGCCTCTAGCCCTTCTTGGCACGGTATGCATATTGCCTGGATGTCTTCCAACCTTGCACCCATTGGTAAACGTACACTTGCATTGGGTGCCATCATTGGATTCGCCAATTTAAATTCAGTGCCAGGTTCCCAGATTTACCAAGTGGCTGACTCTCCCCTGTATCGCCGTGGTAACTGGATCAATGTCGGTCTTCAGGCTGTCACATTTGTCATGTTTATTGCTCAACGTTTCCGCTACTCCATTACCAATACGTTACGCCAACGTAAATGGGATAGCATGACAGAAGATGAAAAGAAGACTTATGATGAGACTACAAAGAGTAAAGGCTCAAACAGACTCGACTTTAGATTCAGACTTTAAAATATTCCAAATAGACATTCATCTTATTTATCTCTTGTTATTAATTGTATTATAGTCATTAAACCATTTTTTTTTATTATTATTCTTCTATAAAATAAAATTCGTATCTTTATCATTAAATGAAATGCTTTTATGATAGTATCGGAAGATAATGACGATAAAGGAAGATGTTCAAGTAATTACAATAACTATGCTTTTCTACAGTACATTACTATGTTTGTATCACCATCACCAGCATGAGGAGGACTGATGAGGTAGTCTTCAACTCCTTAGTAGCTACTAAAGATCATTTTCTTCAAAAGCCAAAGATTATCCATAAAATCATTACACGAATTATGTAACAGTGATTGTACAGTTGGTACTTTGAAGATTCGTTCAATGTCGAATACATACATGTTTAAAGCTGGAGTCGTGATGCTGTAAATATACCATTGATTCTTGTATATCTGTAAAGAATAAAGCTTTAAGCAGATTCCGTCACGAATTGTTTGATTAAAGGACAGTATATTCTTCATCACAAGTTTTAAGGTCTTTGCAATCTTCTTTTTGTCACCCAGGAAATGTTCTTGGTTATTAGCCCATGGAGCTCCATAAACCTTGATAATAAACGAGCCAAGTTGGTTAATTTCGTATAAAGTGAAAGTGCCGTCAATTATGGGACTTGCTGTTCTTCTATCACTGTCTGAGAGTTCTTGTTGATGGTGTTTGGGAACTTACAAAATAGCCCTGACCTTTGATTCTGTTAATGCTTTTGATTGGATATTCAACTATTAAAGAGCATTCATAATTTTATTTTTAAATATATCTTTATCAAAAGAGGTTTTGGTTATTACCATTTCATCCACTTTCTCTGCAATTATTCTTGCTTCGTAAAAAGTTCCTTTTAGTTTCTCTTTTACAATTGGATATCTGTCTATTAGAATCGCAAGCCTTTACCAATTTGAACCTCCAGCTACGGTAAAAAAAAAAAAAAGACGCCCTCCGCGAGCTCTGGGGGGTTTTTTTTGGACCTTGGTCAAAACGACGTAAAGTCCAATATAATGATACCCGCTGATTTCTTTTCATAAAGTCGTTTTGATTGTTGTCACAAATAAAAGGACTAGTCTATGGAGAGTGATTGTTTACTATTGATAATAAGAATAAAAGCATAAGTATTGGTATATACTATATAAGGAGTGCTTTCAATCAATGACGCCGTATTACACTCATGAATGAATGAGACTGACAACATTCACTCGTATTCTTTGAAGCGAAAACAAGTGTATAACACATATAAAACAAGTGATATAAAACCATAATGGAAATAAAGAAATTTGGGCTTAGATTTTACATTGACGTCACTCTAATTTAATTTGTAAAAAAATGTAAGTGTAATGCATGCAACGATGGCATTTTTTTAATTTTTCAATTTAAATAATAATTATTTGCTAATACATAATACTTGATATCTTTCTTCTCCCGCTGTCCATTCTTCATAAGCGTATTTGGTGAGTCCTCTTTTGAACTTTTTATAGTTATCTTGGAATTGTTATTGGGTAAACGATTCCAAAGTGCCAATGATGTCTTCTGGTAAAACTCGTTCTCTAAATTTCTGGAAAAGAGCAAAGACTTGTGCTTCGATGTAAATTCGTTGTTTTTTTTTAAAAAAAAAAACGCAATAAACCAGGTTGTTTTGGTTTGTGGATCATTTACAATCAAATAAATGAAAACAAGATAAATTATCACATATTAAAGCAATTTGTTGTGTATTATCATCTTTATGAATGATAATCACAGAAATAAGCATATTGTTGGGTTTTGCTTGTATGATCATCTTGCTACTGTCATTATTATTATTCTTAATAATATTATTGCAGTTAATAACCTCGATGATGTATTTTTTATTTTAATAGAATGTCATTTTATTAATTTATTTTGCTCTTTCTAGTACTTTTCAACAGTTTCAGTGATTTTTCCTCCCAAAAATAAATAAATACCAAACCATTCATTTACTATAATTGGTCAATCCACTATAAACTAACCCTTTGTTTAACCCTTTCTCTCCGCTAAAATGCAGCCTTTGTCAATCACGTTTTTTTTTTTTTTATGTTATAAAATACACACTTTCTTTCGGAGGATCTTTTTTTTTTACTTTAAATTTTTTTCTTCTTGTTCTTCCAGTATGAATTCAGTGAATGAGCAACCACCAACAACAATGAGACGTCGGGATCGCTTACGCTCTTTTGCTCACTCAACGTCGAGTGCACTTCGACAAGAAATCAATCGGTATTACAGTCCACCACGACCTCGAAGCATAGCGTCCAGTGAAGAGTCCAACCCAGAAGAGATAAAGCGAATCGATGAGTTCTTGGAAGGTTCTGTGCCTGAAATAGTTCAACCTCAGTGCATGCTCTTTCCCACTTATGCAAAACAAGTCAATGAGCAAGATGGAGAAACGCAATGGAAGATGACGTTGGGTGGATGGACCTTTGCAAAGCCGGGAGCAGGACGTTTGGATCGATGGCTATTAGGTTTGTTGATTTGGTAGTGTTTTTTTTAGGGGGGAAATGGATACTAACATTGCCCTGAAGCTGCTGGTAGAACGTATGGTGGGCTTTCAAAAGACACAGCAGAAGACAACCATTTTGCACAACTTTTGAATCAATTCCGTTGCCAGACCATGAAGATGATTGATATACAGTTAAAGTTACCTGGAGTGATTGCAGAGAAGATCATTGAAGACCACGAGATTTCTCCTGAAAATCAGCAGAAAATGAGAGACTTTGGTGCGCTGGTGAATTCAGGCGCAAGTGGTCGATTTGAAAAGGAAATTTTATTGGACACAAAAGCATGTGAGGAATTGAAAGAGCATTCGAAATACCTAACAGTGGAAGCGTTGTTTGACCAAAATGGTATTTTTATTTACTTTTTTATATATAAAAGGCTTAGTTTTGTTTATATTGTTATTATTAGAACAACCCTTTTCAGGCTACGTTGACTTGATTCATCCTCATGGTATTTCAGTCATTTCGGTAAATTTATATATAATTATATATAATGAAATTATTGAATGCTAACAACAGCAACAACAAAGGACATTGATGATACAATCAAAGTAACCGACATTTTAGACGGAAAGGATGCAATATTACAAAACACCTTTTTTAGAACAGCAAGGGAGGTGTCGCATATGCCCGAAGTGTATCGTTCATGGGCAACAGAAGGGGCACATTTACATTATGTGTCCAATTCACCTTGGCAGGTTTATCCTGCACTGAGCGAGTTCTTCAAGGAAAAGCAGTTCCCAAGAGGAAGTGTGCATTTAAGGACAGTGAGCACAAGTGATATCATCATTGGTGGAAGAGTCGGAAAACACAAGTTGGACACAATAGAAAGGATCTTGACTGACTTTCCACAACGAAAGTTCATTTTGGTCGGTGACTCGGGTGAAATGGATCCAGAAATGTAAGGCATTCTCCATTCTTGTTACTATTCCTACTAATATGTGTGTGTAGATACCAGCAAATGTATATGAAATATCCAGATCAAATCATCAAAATATTCATTCATGATGTCACCTCGCAGCGGGCGGTCCACGCGGATAGACGTGCAAGGGAAAAGCCAGATTCTTACTACAAGAGCGTACGTCGTTTTATTTCAAGGGAAGGCAAGTTGTTGGGTAGGGGATCAGCGTCACAACTGGCGATGGATGCCATGGCACAGACAGAGGTACCCAAGGAACAGCAGGATATCGGCAATCCTGACGTACCCTTAAAGACAAAGCTGGAGCAATTCCATGATCGTATGGAGCGCATTTCTTCCAGTATGCGTGAAGGCGTCTTTACTGTATTTACTTTGGCTTCTCAACTTATGCTGGATCCTATTGTGGCTGAAGAGTTTTTGATGTCTAAAACAGAAGAGATGTCTGTTGATGATAAATAGACTTGCTTTATTTTTTATTTTTATTTTTAATTTTTGTACCTGAACCAATAGATTTTCTTGTATTTTGCTTGACTTTACTTTACTTTACTTTATAATCACCTTCATTTATAAATATATCACTTACTTGTAACTCATCTTAAGTTTCTGGATGTTATGTAATGTTATTGTCTATCAAGAATGATTCAACTGAACAAAATACCATAGTTGACCAAATTTGGTTATTCATAAAATAAAGTGGATATTTTTTATTATTATTATTATTACTAAATAAAACGTTTCCATCAACTTTGCATTAAACATTTATCGGATTCCACCACCCTGGACAGTGGCAGCCTTGACCTTGATGGACTCGCCAGAGGCGGTCTTGATCAAGAATGGCTTTTCGCCATAGTAGGCAAGAAGGTCATCTTTGGTATTGAGTTGAGGTTGAACGGTTTCCCAATACTTCTTTTTGGGGTTCAAGCTCTTCTCGGGCTCGCCTTCTTCGCCTTCAAAGTAGATTCTATCACCTGGCTTTACCTTTGAAGTATCAATAGGAGCTAATAACTCAACCTTGGAGCCGTCAGCAGGAGATGCACACAAAACCATGGCTTGTGATTTCACTCCTCTCATATTTGCTGGTTTCAAATTGGCCAAACAAAGAACCCAACGGTTTTGCATTTCTTCAATGGGATACCACTTGACAAGACCAGAGACAACGGTACGAGGCTCTTCTTCTCCAAGATCAATCTCTTCAACATAAAGAGTGTCAGCGCCATCATGCTTTTTGCAGTTCTTGATGAAACCAACACGGATATCGAGACGAGAAACAACGGGTTGGTCAGACTCAACAGGGGCGGCTTGATGATTCGTTAATTGTATAGTCTGTATCACATCTTGTCTATTTACTTACGAGCAGGCTTCTTTTCAGTCTTCTTCTTCTCCTTCTTGGGCTTGGCTTCACCAGCAGGCTTTTCCTGAGCCTTGGGAGCCGACTTCTCTTGAACCTTGGAGGTAGGCTTCTCTTCCTTTTTCTAATCAAGTGTCCATAATTAAAACCGAATGCTCTTATTTTTACTTATAACTTTAACTTGATGAAAACTTACACCAGGAACGGCAGCAGCGGCAGCAGCAGCAGTGACATCATCCAAATTGATTTCAAAGATGGGAAAGTCGCTGGTTAATTCATTGGCCTTGACAACATTGTTTTGAACAAGATCAAACCAGCGCAAAACATTAGGACAGTTGGCAGCCTTCATGTTTTTCTATATTAACAGAAATGAATGGATTAGTAAGATAACAATAAAGCGATTCTTTGCTGAATCAAGTCCAACAAACTTACAGTGTAAGCGTGGATCGATGCAAAGACAACAATATCAGCAACTGTCAAATGGTTTCCGACCAAATAAGTTTTTGAGTTCAGGTGACTATTCAATTTTTTCTACCAAAATTCGAATTAAATTAAATATAAAGCGTATATTTATACTGTAAACCCACTTACATCAACAATGGAAACAACTTCTTTCTTTGAGCCGCTTCTAAGAGAAACATTACAGAGGGATAACCATTCATCAATCTAGCATGGAATGTTATTTTGACAGCATAAACACAACTCTATTTGGTAAATTACCTGAGCTTGCTCGAGTTTATCAGCACCAAGGAGCTCAGGCTGAGTTTTGGCAACAATATACTTAATGATGGCAGTGGCACTATCGACCTTTTCACCAGAGGCCTTTATTATCACTATATCAGCCCACTGTGATATTTATTTTTACTAGACAACTTTCTAACCTCTAAAATAAGCTCAGAACCAGTTTCAAGCTTAGCAACAGACTCAGCTTTAAGGTACTTGAATGTCAAGACAATGTCCTTTCCGGACTTTTCGGGAATGCGAATGACAGCAGCCATTTTCAATAATAAAAAAGAGAACACGTAAAATGAAGTGTAATATATAAAAAAAAGACAGAAAAATAAGCCCGAAAACTGACACGACAGGTGGCTTGTAGGAAAATGAATCACCGAAACACTTGTCGCTGGTTGGGCGATCCTATTAGTGCTATTTTCAGGAACAAAAAATGAATGACTCACAAAAGACTGGGTTTATTTTTTAAGACTGAGTGGCATTAAAATATTTGGGTGCTGCTTGCGGTAGCCATGCAGACTGGATAGCAGAAACGCATCTTACATAATGTTTGGTAGTAAAGACGAGTTCATTATATAAAATACCTTCGACACGTTTACCAAACATGGCAGATCCAGGATGGACCTTGACATTCTGGCTGCCTGCAACGCTCTTATAGGATCCATCAGGCTGTAATAGCGCAGTATTCTGGAAGAACCCTGTCAAGAAGCACTTTAGCACTGTATCTGTATCTGATCCACAACTGCTGTTTGGATTTATTTCAATGCGTTCACAGAATCGAATTAATTGATCACGTACATCCTACAGAAAAAGATCATGTTAATTTACATGCATATAAATATCTATGATACTAACCATGGCAATCTTGACGTTTCTATTATTAATAAAGTTTTCTCTACACCATTCCATATCACCCTTCACCTCCCAGTATGACTTCAAGACGTTCAATAAAGTCAGGTGATCACCGTCAGGATGAAGGAACTTCTTTCTTGCTTCTGTTGCCTGGTCACGCTTATCAGAAGGTGTAAAGAAAACAGAGTCCACTGATAGTAATGAAATGATGGCAATGACCTCAAGAGAGCATCCATATTCCTTTGATTGAATAAGCACCTTTGAGTAACTAGGATCCAAAGGAAACTCTGCCATTTGTTTACCCAAAGCAGATATGTGACCCTTATCGTCAATCGCGCCCAATGCATATAATTCCTCCAGCGCTCTTACCAAAGAAGCGCGCGAAGGTTTATCCATATAATCAAATTCCAGTACATTATCGATACCTGATGCCTTTAGTGAGAGTACGGCCGCAGCAAGATTACACCGTCTTATTTCTGGCACAGTGTCATCTTCTAATTCTTTAAAGGTGTTTTCTGTATATAGTCTATAACAAGTTCCCGCTGCCTCTCTCCCTGCTCTTCCTGTTCTCTGCCATGCTGAACTCTTGGAAATGGGATGAAGCAAAAGGGACTCTACGCCAATCTTTGGGTTGAAACCTCGCAACTTGGCCAGTCCGCAATCAATGACATACTTGATACCGGGAATGGTGATACTGGTTTCTGCAATATTGGTAGATAAAATGACTTTGCGGGTATTCTCTGGTGCAGGATCAAACACCTTTTGTTGCTGTGAAGGCGGTAATGCTGCAAAAAGTGGACATGCCAACAGTTTTTGTTGATGAGGGCGTAGCTGTGACGAGTATTCAACCACCAACGAAGTCAAACTTTCAATGGCTTCTTGGCCCGGCAGAAAGACCAAAATATCACCTTTTGGGTTATTAACATGTATTTGGAAAATGGATACAAGCGATGCGTCCAAATAATCTGACTGTGGTTCAAACGTAAACATGGTATCCACAGGATAAAGACGACCCGACACATAGAGAATCTTTGCTCCGTTAAAGAATTCGCTAAACTTTTCTGCATCCAAAGTAGCACTCATCACAACAATCTTCAATTCCTCTATTCCATCCTCTCCCTTATCGGCCTTTTCCTTTCGGATTTTCTGGATATTCTTTACCATTCCAAACAGCATATCTGTTCTTAGCGTACGTTCGTGTGCCTCATCCAACACAATGACCTTGTATCGAAGAAGTAGTTCATCTGATAAAATCTCACGCAAAAGCATACCATCGGTGAGGTATTTTATGACTGTATTAGAACTGGATGTATCATCGAAACGCACTGTGTATCCCACTTTTGAACCAAGTTTTGTCATTGTCTCTTCAGCCACACGTTTAGCCAAATTAACAGCAGCCACTCTTCTAGGTTGTGTC
Organism: Backusella liffmaniae; assembly: GCA_024140265.1. Taxonomy (NCBI): domain Eukaryota; kingdom Fungi; phylum Mucoromycota; class Mucoromycetes; order Mucorales; family Backusellaceae; genus Backusella; species Backusella liffmaniae. The sequence goes on along the minus strand of VCJE01000838.1, from coordinate 5,466 downwards.
ACTGCTACCCCGCCAATCTCTTTTGATGCTAATCCAGCTTCCAACAAAAACTGAGGTATTTCTATGCACAAAACAAATAGATTTAGATGCTTTATATTAAATATGCGCTCAATAAAAACCTACGTGTGGTCTTGCCACTACCAGTTTCACCCATAACGATCACTGTAGGGCTCTCCTTTAAACATTCTATGATGGACTCACGCCCTATTTATATTATCAATGCATTATTGGTAAGCAACACCCTTTCTTTTGGTGATATTTTTATCAAATGCTAATTTTACCCGAGTAAATTGGCAACTGCTTTCTAAATTCCAACATTTCCCTCTTCTTCTTTGCAAACTCGGTATGACTTAGTCGTTTTTGTACACCAGCATTGAACTTTTCATTCTTTTTGTGATTCTTTTGCCTTTTTGTTGGTTTCTCGGCATTCTTAAACTCCCACTCGTTATTCTGTGTATCTTCTTGGAAATCAACAACTCTTTTCATTACAAAATAAAACGTTTACTTATGTACAAGAAAGAAAGAAAAAAAAAAGTATTTTCATGTCATTTCCTTTTTTAATCAGAAAGGGACGTGATAAATACACAGTCACGATTGGAAAGAAACCGGTACCATGAACTCGAGTTTGCATGTAAAGAATGCTAGGCATACAGTTACTATTTTGTATTTCAAGGCAAAGCCAAAAAAGAAGGGGTTCCAAACTGTCTCTATAATAAACAACTAATAGTAATTTTTTTTATTATAGGCTCTGCTTGGGGCTGAGATTGGGGTGGGACTCGTCTTTTGACGGGTTTGTTCGCTTGATAATGCCTGTATGCTGAATGTTTGAATTAAATAATACGTTTAACAAGTCTTATTTTGTATGGAAGTGGGTCCAAGGCAATACCTACGATGTATTCTACTTACTATCAGCTGCTGAAGTCACAGCACCATGATTAGTATAGATTCTGTGTGCTAGTTTGGCACTACTGATGGATATCCAATTTTGAACGCCCATCTTTATGTTTACTATCGGTGAATTGAATTTATGATGCCATTTTGCAATTTGTCGATGTGGATCATCCGTAAGTGAAAATAGATGACCTGTTTACTAAATACATCAATTTTTTTTTTTCGGAGGCTCTCGAATATACACATTTTTCTTCAACTTTACCAACATACGGGTAGCATCCTTGAGGTTGAGGGATTTGTTTTTTTTATAAATCTGATGATGATTCTCTTTTTGGGATGATACAAGTTGAGTCAAAATAATAACAGTGGCTAAAAACACACCGGTTATTGCAATAACCCTGTTGTAGGCTAGAAAAGAATGACTATTATCCGCCATAAGAGATGCAATAAGAGAACAAAAAGTTTAATTAAAGTATTTTTGTATTCATAAAAACACGAACAAGTTAAGAACAAGGAAGAATAGAAAGTTTCTATTTATACTCTGATTTATTCTGTAAAATTGAAATAAATTCCATATTCTATGTTGAAGTGCTCAGTATTAAAACCATCTCCAGCTCCGGTCACCTGCAAATGTTTGCTGCGGATGCTTGTTCGTGTCTCTCCTACATATCCATACTAACGCAAAAACAAAAAGAAATCAATGATTCACTGTT
>VCJE01000813.1:64447-75645 GCA_024140265.1 Backusella liffmaniae | reverse complement strand
AGAATCGTTTTTTTGGTTTTGGCAAGTTGTTTGGCGGTCTAAGTTTGAAAAAAAAAAAAAAAAAAAGAATAAATATCAAAAGCTTTCTATAATACCAATATACTTTACAAGCCAGTATCGGGTTGGTAAGCTCGAACACCAATGCTGTTGTACTTTTTACGTTTTTCTTCTGCTTCCTTCAAGATCAAATCTGCAACATATTTATCAAGATCATCTGTTTCAATGATTGAGCCAGACTTTCCTAAAGAGGCACGGACGAGATCATCTACGACAGTGGACAAAGCATTCTTTTTAGGTGGCATCAGGAAAAAAGACAAGTAAATAACTAAACAAAAAAAAAACAAAGAAAGCCGTTGAAAACAGAGATTGACTTGATCACATGACGTTTTTTTTTTTTTTTAATGCGTTTCATGATCGAGGCACTAATTAGTGTTGGTCATTACGATATTGCAAAAAAGGCAGACTCAGAATTGTCGTTACCAAGTTTTTCAAGGCTGAAATCTGTATAAATCATATTATTGACCACAATGCTGACAACCATTCAAGACTGTGTAAAAAGAAAAAAAAGAATGGAGTCATGTATCACAATGTAACTTGGATACAGAGCTTAGCAATATATATCATTTACAAATGTTATCATTATACATGGTTGAGTGAGAGAAAGAGAAAACAAACTCAAAATAATAGTCTTTTCAGATCTAAATCAACAATTACACTGATATAATAGTACAGAAAAATCTAATGTCATGTTGAATATTTAGTTTTAAGTCATAAAGACATTGGTTTTTTTTTTCAGCAAATGAATTGATGTAATTTGATTCATTCATCAGCCACGTAAATAACTTATGTATTAAATTACTACCAAGTCTCAAAACGTGGTTTATACTTTATGTACTCTTTACAAGAAGATCAAGTCATGAAAACGTACAAAATGTACCTTGAGACTATTTTGTACGAATCCCATAAAGTCAAGACAAATTTTTTGTAAAATATATATACATATATTAAATACGTTTGGTTTTTATTAATAGAATTAGTTATCATATAAAGGGTTGCGATTTGATGTTATTTTGTTGCAGTATGTAACAATAAGAACCATCGAAATGACAGATAAAAAGTCAGTGAGGAAGAATTCAAGAAAGATATAGCTTTCAAGTTCCAGGATCAATATGTTTAAGTATGCTGTTTCAAAAATGAGTCGGATTGTATTCAAGACGCTAAAGACAACCATAATAGTATTTCCCAGGCGAGACAACAAATGTCTGTGCTGAATGACGAGAGAGAAGAACAACAGAAAATAAAGCCACTTGAGTGCCGTAATAGCAATATAAAGTGACCTATATGTATAGTAGTAGTATATAGTGCTCTTTAGATATACAGAGTACACAGCTGTTGCAGAAATGATCAGCACGAGCTGGATAAAAGTCAATAGGTATGCCATGTTGATCTGAATACTTCTTTTTTCCTTGTCTAGACTCGAAAAAACGCTGATACCAGACATCCATGTCAACGGAATAAGACCCAAACCGAACAATATAACAGGAATATTAACATAAAAACCTGTTTTAGAACCTCCATAAGAATACGCATAGGTCATTAAAGAGAGGTATAGTAAGCATGCTCCATTGATGATTCCAAATAGGGATGCAAATGTAACAAACACAGTTGTACGGCTATTGGCTTTAGATGATCCACATAAAGAGACTAGTGCTGCATATGCCAGTAGAAAAATAAATATCACTGCAATTCCAACAGGAAGAAAACGTGCGGCGCCCTCTTGACTGTAAGTAAACATTGGAGTAAATACCAATTCGATTATATCAGGTTTATATATATAAACTATGGTTGTACAATGACACATGAAGTGGTTTTGAAAGTCATCTATACTCGTCCTTTTTCGTAAAATAGTGTATATGTATGATCTCTTCATTTGCTATTAATAGAAAATCTACAGTTGATACATTCGTATCGCAATAGCTATAATATTTTTGCCTTTTCATATTCTGTTAAAATAGATTGAGAATAAGTTTCTTTTTGATCCCCCATTGCGAAATTAAATTAAAAAAAAATCAGCAAAATAAAAACCAAATACTTTTGATGTCATTATGTCAAGTAAATGGCTATTTTTATATACTGATAAACATACCAACTTGCTTTAATCATGATCGACAAGGACACCGCAGTTTGTGTGTGCCCTATCAAATCTCAAGATTTTACGATGTGGCCATTTAATTACAGTGGTTTGCGTTAAAAATCTTAATGAATTTGCGTATTCCGATTTTATTTTTGCGTGCTTATTTTTGCATTTTGTGTATATTTTGTGTTATAAAATAAAATAAAACACGCAAAAGTAAAAATAGAATACGCAAATTCATTGTATACAGAATATACTAAAAAGTGTTTGAATTTATTTTCGGGAATTCTGTAATTTTTTTCAGAAACTGCTTGAATTTGCACTAGAACGACTGTATTGTATACTTTTTACAATGCATTTGCCATGTCTCTGTTGCTAATAGATGCACTTTAGATTGTTATTATAATTTCCACACTCGTGACATTAGAGCTTTGTTTCTTAGTGGCTATCTTTTTCTTAAATTGATGCCAATACACATATCTTGTTCTGTAATGACGCATTACGTCACTATTAATATTTTATCAATTTATAAATTCCCCATTATATGTATTATCCTATTTTCTTTATCTTTTTCTTGACTTTGTAATTTGTATCATAAACCAACAATAGTGATTTTGGTTAGTAATTTCCACGATTTAGATAATCATGTATTAACATTTTATATTTTAAATAAAGTCGCAGTTTTATAAATCAGCTTATGACAAAGTCTACGTGGCTACTTTTCTATTCGGATAAAAATACGTAACTTTTTCTTCATTACTAATGTTAAATAAAACCTGTTGTAGTATGCTTGTGTTGTCTCAAGTGTGTTGCAGATTGGGCGGCTGTTGTGCGGTGGCTCTTTGAAGTCCGGCGCAGATGCCTGGTAGCAGGTTCATGATCGTGTTGTGGTGCTTTTGTTGTCTTGGGGCTGGCTGCAGACGTTGCCTTTACTGGGTTTCTCGGTTCAGATCTTCGACAATGTGAAGTTAGCGTCTTGGGATCTGGGGACTTAGTTTGCTGGTGGGCTGAGTGCGGTGGCTCTTTGAAGTTCGGCTTCGATCGCTAGCATTCTAAGTATCGGCGTTAGCTTTTCTAGTGCTTCACTCTTCGGGCGGCTGTTGTGCGGTGACTCTTTGAAGTTCGGTTCAGATGCTTGTCGAGGACAAGACGACATGAGATCTGGGGGAGACAACTTAGGGATCTGGGGGTTGGGAATAGATAGTTTCCACCTTCTCGTGGTTATTCCTGCAAGTAAAAGCACGTTGCTTTGAAACTAAGAGAAACTTTTAACTTGTTCAAATAAAGAATTTTTTTACTCTTAATTATATGTATTTTTGCCGTACGATTACGTATTAAGCATTTTGATTGTGCACATTTAACCCTATCAATTTTATAGGGACATGTGTCATCCCCATAACCTTTACAGGACCCTGGCTTTCGAATTCTACTACCAGAGGGAATAGTGGAAGAGCACGAATGAAAGTTTTTGAGGTATGAGTGTTAACTTGAAATATTTTACACCTGTTGTTAAGATAGCTGTACAAAGGAAATGTTCTCCAGCCCATCACGGATTATCATTCGTCATTAACAATGGGGTGTTTCCTTTGCAAAAAGATCTCATTTTTCTTATAAAACAGATTGTGTACTTTTATGCGACAAACTGAGAACAGTAGGTGGCACTGACATTGACCTTCCACAGTATGAACCCAAAGAAACTGTATATGACATAGCACCAAAATGGCAAGAAATTCATGAAGAGCCATGTATGACGCTAGACGATTCCTCAAAGGGAACATTGTTTGTGCAACGACATTCAATTTTTTTTTTAAAAAGTGAGATGCGTTTACTCGCCTGACAAGCATCTCATAATTTTTATACTTCTAAACTCTTTATTGATTCACTCTATCACAGAACTCGTACTTTTTTATATTATATTCTTAACTTTATCTTTGTTTTTGTAAAAAGAATAGTATTCTTTAGCTCATTAACTTTTGGTATCCTCTCTTGTGTTTAATATGTCGCAAGATATTAATTATGTTGAGTGTAAGTGAACTGTACGCCGATTTGACGTGCCGTTTCTTTACTAACCTTTTTTTTATTTCAATTTATATAGCCATAACAACTACTCTCCAAGCAATTGTCAATGAAGATAATGAAGAAGATTGGGATCTGTTCCTGAGCGCGGAAAAAGAGACAATAATCAACAGCTACTGTAGCACCCATCTGAGCGCGTTCAAAGGGGTATGGAAGCGTCGGTTTAAGGAGGTGGCTTCAATATTAAACTTTCGTATAAAAAATGATTCCGGTGACGCTAATAACTGGCAAACCTTGATCTGCGGCGAATTGAGGGCCAAAAGAAAGGCGTCTTCTATATCAGAAAGCACAACAAGCACAACAAGCACGAAATCAGTACATAACAACTCTATCAGTGCTTATGATAAAAAAATTGCAATTACTTACTTAGAGAGTTTACCTGTTGAGGAGAAATGGAGGCTGAAAAGTGGAAGATTTGTAGAGGATATTGTAATGCAAGCAATTGATGACAGTACTTTCGAGCATCCCTGTCTATCTTACATTGTTGACTTGGAAGATCCCATCTGGCCCAATTACTTTTCTCCGGAAGAAGCTGATGAAATAAGAACCTACAACTCCGTCGAACTTCCTGGTTTACAAGACGAGATACAAAATTGTATCAATATTTATGACAACAACACTTTAAAAACCGAAGTCGGCAAGCATGATGTGTTGGTAATTGATGATAAATACCTCGATGATGGTATGGTAAAATTACCAGGGACAATAAGAGATATGCTGTGCGTTCTTGTCGAGGCCAACCCTCATAAAATCAACCAACTGTATGCAATTGGTTTCTTAATTATGGGTAAGTAGCACACATGATACGATTATTTTTATCATATTCTTTTATTGACGTATTTTTATTTTTATTTTCTTTATTAGGTCTGAGCCTCGAGCTCTTCATAATGAATGTTCCTGCTGGTAAGACCGTCACCAGAATCACCCGCAGCAGGAAGCTTCCTTTCCCAGGTAAGCCAAAAAACATTAGATTGGATTTCCTTCCCCTGTTGGAGGTCACATTGATAGGAAAGGTGTTGATGGAAAACTTGGCAAGAATAATTGATGATCGAAAGAGAAAAGCAGTCGAACTCAATACTGCTGAAAAAGCTACTTCTCCCTGTCTTCCCTTTTCCTTTGTTGGAAAATCTTCTGTTTAAACATAAAAAAAACCGCTCAGTGGCGTTGCGCCTACTGTATGTCTACATTTAAAATTATTTTATACTAAGAATTATACGAATACATCTTTATTCTATTCAAGATACAGAGAGGGGATTTACATATATATTTAAAACAAACAGAAATTCTAATACTACAAATACAAAGGCGTGTTTCGGCCATTTTAATTGTCACAGCGTCCATCAGGAGGGCCACTTAACCAACGCTCAAACACTTTAGTACAGTCAAAGGGTTTCTTTCCCAATTTGACATTGACTTCGTTATGACGACGGCATAGCCATTGGCTTAATGTGTCGCGATTGGTGACATCCACGGGTTCTGCTTCCATGGACTTTTTAAAGTCATTCTAAAGCGCAGTAACAGTTAATATTATAAAATTATTATAAAATTACTATAAAATTATTTTAAAATTGAATGGATACACTACCTTACAAAACCAACATGGATAATGCTCTGAAAAGGATTCAAAGAATGTCTTCATGCTTTCCTTCTGGGTTGGTGCAGGCTTCTCAGGATAATAAGCGGCCATAGTGTGCAATAAGGTCCAAGTATGTCTACCCAGTGTTGCCACATCAGCAGGGCAGTTCTTTGCTTTCCATTCTTCAGTCGTCTCGGTTTTTTTGTCTTCAACTTTTGGTGCTGCGGGCTTGGTGGTATCTTGGGTGGACTGTTGTTCCTTTTTCTTGCCAACTTTTGACCAAGTCTTAAAGTCGACACAGACTCTACAGGGTTTACCATCTTTCATTGGTATTTGCTTGCCTGTTTCTGGGTCAACGTACACCTTTTCTTCTGCCATGTTTTCTATTATTTTCAGGGAATACGCAAAGGAAAAAGAGACCTTGTCTTTAACTTTATTTTTTTTCTTTTTTATCAGGAAAAATAAATGCCGACAGAGCGGAAGTTGAGCAGTCACAGCACTGAATATGAATAAAAAGCAAGCGCAGCACTGAGAATCAAACCAAACAAATGTTTGTTTTATCCAAAAAGGACCATGCCTACTTTTCGAGCTAAAAAAATACCTTGTCAAGGTAAATAACATGGATTATCAGTTAAATATATTATATATTTACTCTCATATCATAGAGTGCCGCTTTCAAAAGAGAAAATGCGATGGTAACCAGCCTTGCGATAGGTAAAAAAAAAAAAAAGCACTTGTTATCATAACCATAAAAATGTACTCACTCTTTAATTCCCTTCTTTAACTGACAGATGTGGGAAATTCGACTTGAAATGCGAATACATAATGAGCTATACTCCCGAAGATAAAGAGTATATGGAATCTGTAAAGGAATCAGATCTTCATTCCACCATTTCACTCTTGGAAGAACAGATTAATCAGATCCAAGTTGACATGATAATGATTCAAAACAATCCAGGCCTTGATATTTCAACTCAACAAGTTGTATTAGCAGCAGCGACAGATACATCCTCAGATAGAGCGACTAAACGACGCAAAACAGCGAGTATTAATCATAACGATATTAGTGCGACACTGACACCCTGGGAAAAGACATCCAGTCAGCAAGATGGTTGGGATTTGACGTTCCAAAAAGGAAAAGTCTCGCTGAATACCAACATTCACAACTACAGTCAACTGCTAGATTGTTTGCACTCGATGATGGGTGCCGTTACCTTGGCAACCGAAATACCCAGTGCAGTCAAGACTGTTGTGCAGCAGAATACCATTTTGGGCATCCTCAACTCGCTTGTTCGTAAAAAATACGGGAAATCGCATTGCAAGTTTGTGGCAAAGTCGGCACATGTTTTTATTGCGCCTCCCGAACACGCCAACAGCAATGCCATGATGGTGGTACAGTCTTCCGACTCACTTCGCGGTACGACCTGGAAGTTGATCAAGGCCTACCTTCAATGCCAACATTTAAGACAGCTTGCGATTCATCCATACACTTTTTTCAACTTGATTGCATCATCAAACGAGACAGAGTCAGCAATGGTCATGGCATTTGTCGCCAATATATGCACATTGCGCTGTAAACACGTTGCGGCATGTCTATCGTCCATCTCACTTTTAGAATTTGGCAAATTCTATTATAAAAGAGCCAAGCAGCTCATTGTCGACTCGTTTGACTCAATTGATTTGTCAACATACACATCTTATACCCTTCTTGCTATTTACTCGATTACATTTACCTTATCCAAAGATATGAACACATACATTGATATGTCGGACAGACTCGCGCATTTGCTAGAGCGTCAATACACCCACATTTTGAAATCAAACGACGCCAACAAGTTTCAAAAAGGTGAAGCCATTCATTTTTTCCGACTAAGGAGCCACTTTCGCCGGGTGCTCACACGCAACGCTGTGTCCATCATGGAGTCTCGAAAGGTAAGACCGGACAACCTTCCTTTTTGCACGCTGATGCATTTTAATGAGGGTCATTGGGAGTCGGCTCATGATGATTCACCCACCGAAAGAATGTATCTGAGAATGGAAAATTACATTCTAGAGCTTCAACGAATGGACCAAATAGCAAGTCGTCATGTAAAGTCGTCCGATATACAGCACATTGTAGGTTTGATCGGTCATTGTATAGAAATGTCGATGCGTCATTGGTATAACCATGTTCTCCCCCCTGAATTTAAATTGTCTCTACCCCTCTTTGATCCAGATGTTAGTTCCGATACATACTGTGCCGCTCTTGAGCGTGAATGCGCCAAGAGTGTCATCCCAGCACTCACCACCATCAAATTATACGAAGAATTTATCGTCATTGGAAAAGCCTATCTGCCAAAGCAAACTACTGATAAATCACTGGAAGAGCTCTTGCTAGATTGCACACATTCACATCGACAGGCAGAGGCCTATTGGGACTCGACACAAAAGCTGTATGAAAAGGAATGCGAAATAGACATTGTCGCCACAGGTCGCCTGGATCGTGTATCGGTAGACATTGACCAACTTGTCGATTTTGAGGGCACCAAGTCCGAGTTTCTGTCGCGTCTCTGTCACATGCTAGAATACACGGAAGCTGGCGTTAGTGCGGGCATCATCATGACATCCCTTACTGCTGCATTTAATACAGTATGCATCACAAAATACCTACGAGCCAGGACAGACGACTGTGAGTTTGACGTCAATATATTACTGAATACATGGCGCTTTTTATTAAACGTGTGCAAACTGCAGCACTTGATGCCAAGCACCGTTCTGGCACTGATGCCGCGTATCAAGGATCAACTCAATACCATCCAAGCCATCTTTGAAGAGGAGCTCTTGACACAGCCATTCCAAGGCAAGATTGAGAATTATATGGCCACCATGTCGTATGAATCGGGTGTTCCACATGTCGTGGAGGATGACTATGAATGGGTTGCTTGTCCAGATGCTTAATAGAACACTTGGTTTTTGTTGTAATTTTATATTTTACTCTCTATTTAATGATTATTTATTTTCTTTTTAATTACACTTGTGTATTTGATTTTCTAAACCTTTTTTTTTTTCTTGTTATTCTCTTCTCTTTCTGTATATTATTCCTTCCATTTATTTAGAAAAGAAACAAAAACAATAAAATATCATATATTTAATTTGTTTTGAAAAAGATTTTGATTTAAACAAAGAGTCTTTCCTGAGTTTAGACAATAAAACTTAATTCGAGAAAAGAAGGTATGACATTTGATGTTGCATCTTTAAGAGTTTGGCCAAACTGTCAAACCAAATTAGACGTCTAGAAAAAGAATCTTGATCAATTTGGTGCAACAATGCTGGGATATGCGCTAATGAAATCGAGAGGATGAGCCATGAAGTGCGCCTCTGAAAAGTATCATAAACACCCATTGAGTTCGTCAGATTCAATGTCAAGTAATAAAATACATCAAAAAATATTGGCTAATGTCTGTGTAAACACTAATCATTTCTTTATAAACGCTCTTCATAACCAAAAAAAATGGAATAAATAAAGCTCTTACTGATCGTGTTATTGTCGGTCTCGATGGATATTGATTTGAGGGCCAACATTCTCCCAAACAAGATCCTCTGTACTTGAGTTCCGGTCCGAACCGATTCCAACTTTTTGACTAAATATAATCTCCAAAATACTCCAAGCCAGTTGCCTTTTATAAAGCAAAATAAAAAGCATTCCTTTCAATTCTTGAATATAAATTCTACGATGACTATAAAATCTCCTTGTATTTTATTTATTAGATCCCATTCAGTGGTATTGTTAAAAGATAGGGTAATTAATTTATGTTGTTCTAGTGTTTGATATTGTAAGGGGGAGGTGTTAAGGTTCTGTTGGTGGAGGTCCACAATGGCCATAGTTTTCTCTTTCCACTACACAAATTTGATTTGCGGGACAATCGTTTAAACCATCGATACATACTCTACCACCTTCGACTAAAAAAAAATATGAGTGATAAGTAATCCACAAAGCGTTTTCATATAGTTACCAGTCTCTAGGGCAGCCATGACAGCATTGGTAAGTGATAATAAAAATAAAAATAAAAATGAGAGACCGTATTTCAGCAACATGACAGGTTAAAAGAAAGAGAGAGAGAGATGAGTTTCACTTTTTGGTAATAAACTGATTTGAGCATTTATATATTTAAATAAATACAAACATTTAAAAAAGACGGAATAAACATCTCATTCAAGAAGACGCTTGTCCTTTTCGGAATTCAAATAACGTAGATATAGCCAAGGCTATGGATCTCAAGATGACGATGAAAAAAAATGAAAAAAAACAGAGACTAGTATCACTAACATTTGGTAATAGTACTTGATGTATGCAAATATATGTACTAGGAGTAATGTTACTCTCATTTTCAGGTTTGAGCTCACCTGTTTTTATCATCAACTTTACAAAACCCTTCATTCTTGAATTGAATTTCATCCATGATTCCTCTTTATTTACGTATACAATATATCCAGAAATGAGTGGAGAGAAAATTCCACAATGTATGACAAGAAAAAAAATCTACAACAACTTAAAAGTAACCAAGCCAAATAGTAATGCAGGGATAAGTGAATAGAGCGGCCTAATTGGGGTGTTAAGAAAATGACTACAATAAAACGAAGCAAAACTTACGATATGGAGGATGGTTTTGTTTGAATGATGGGCTTGAATTCAAAATCATACGTTTTTTTTTTATGGTCCTAAAAGGTGCTTCTCTTAAAATAATGCTACATGCCAAAACACCTTTTTATCTTACCTTGATATCCAATTCACCAATATAATATTTCTTCAACATTTCACGAGCATCGTCAGAATGTCCTAGATGTTCAAATGTCATTACCTAAATGAGTGGAGCGAAAGAGATATATATTTTTTTAATTTTCTCTCTCTCTCTCTCCCCTCTTTTCTCCTCTTCTATTCTCCTCTTACCTGCTTCGTCCATATGTACCTCTTCACCTAAATGAAATTATTTTTCTTGGCTTAGAATGGTATAAAAACGCTTATGTTTATTAAATAAGTTTCCAAAATGTACCACCAAGGTGTTACAGCATTAAAAGAGGGGCGCCCCCCCCTATTTTTAGTCATGTCATTGTCAAATGATATAAAATTCATCAATTCCATTTTACCTCTTTCATAAATGCAATGATATTATAGACCTTGTTGTGGGATGGTCATCCATATGTCATCCTTTTTACAATATGTTGAGATATCATCTAAACTGTATATGGTGGACATTTATTTAAAAAAGAGAGAAAGAGGAAGAAAACTACTTCTCTCTCTTCTCTATCAAATAATACCCTTTTTTCCCCCAATTTACCAAAACAGCTCTATTGTGTGTAGCCATGGATCAGTATTTATGGTAGTGGGAAATGTGTAATAACGGTAATACAATTATTCGTGACTTTTACTTAAAA
>VCJE01000811.1:0-11995 GCA_024140265.1 Backusella liffmaniae | reverse complement strand
TTTTTTTTTTTTTTTAAAAACCCCCCCCCCAAATTAAATGATATCCTCCACCCATAGTTATTATGAGACTATCAACCCAAAGACATCCTCCAACAATATACGTTTGAAATTGAAAGCCACACGCTCACAAGACGACAACAAAGTGACACATATGTGAAAGGTTCCTCTTGTTTCACTGGAGTCCTTCCAGTGATTATTACAAGTAAAAATACAATTTGAATAATTTCTTTTTTTCTACTTTTGATCTTTCTTGCATTTGTGCATATATCGTAATTAGTTTATTTTCAACAGTCTTAAGTATATAGGTTCTCCTATATACTCGAGAGAAACTGATTAGAAATATAAAACATATATAGGTGTTTTAGTTATTTGCATAATAATGCTTTTGATCGGTGTAAATGTTAGCGAGCTCGTGAAAATAGTAAAGATACCTCTACTATTGCCGTGTGTGACTTTATAAAATCCAGTTGTATCACATGCAAAATATTAAGTTTCTTTTTAGCACATGAAAGTTAGATTGAGAGCTGGTCTACTTTGCTTTTTTTTTAAAAAAAGAAAAAGGACGTTTTGCCAGTGGGATTGTTCATTTGATAAAAGAAAGAAAAAATCTCGTACTATCAAGCTATGTGTAAAAACATCAAATAAAAATTTTTTTTAGTATATTTATATATTTTTAAATGTAACATTAGGTACCAACTGTCAACGAAGTAAGATTATTAATAATAACAAAAAGTAGAAATAAAAACAAATGAACCCCATTTTTAGTGGTTTATTTGATGTGGGTATCAGTCTTTAGTACTTACAATAAAAAATGAGCTTTGACCCATCATCGCAAGAAAAATGTGAGAACCACAAAAGCTGTGTTTGAACTATTATTGAATTTCACCAATCAAGTGCACTGTAATCAAATTAGAATATTTTCCTATTTCTTCAAGTTGGTTTATTCACTAGTCAAGAGTTGTGTTCTTTCTGTCATATGAAAAGGAAAAACAAAAACAAAGATCATACCTTGATTATAATGTGATCCAATATCATCATCCTTCTCTTTTTTTTAATGTCCTCTCTCTTATCTGCCCCTCTCTCTTCAAAGCGATAGTAAAAAGCATAAAAATCAAAAAGAAACAATAGCTTGTTTTCTTTTTAAAAAAAAAAAAGAAAAAAAAAGAGGGGGTGAATTGCTGCTGCAGTTTATTTATTTTTTATATCTTTGCTGTCAAAATGTATATATATTTATATTTATATTTATATTTATTAAAGGAAAAGAAATGTTATTTAGAGAACTGCCTTGCCATTGTGCCCGACGACTGAAAAAAAGTAGCAAAAGTATCTTGACCAGTGTATTGTAGAACAACGCATACTAAGGCTGCCGTTAAGCTAATAATAATGGAAAGTCTAACGAATCCAACTACTAGCCGAAATACGCCTCGAGTAACCATAAGCATGATGGCGAATATAGCATACAATATTAAGACTGCTAGAGCCACGGGGATGATGTCTGTTTGTACAGGTATTGAGTTTAAGATGGTATAATATGTTCGAACAATGGGCGGACTAAATTCGTAAAGATGGGTTGCTAATGCTGTAATGATATCGAATAATTGACTGGGTGTGGGTGCATGGATCTGCTGTCCTAGCTGTTCATAAAAGTAAATGTACCATTTTGAAAGAACATCTGCTGCTATAGCATCCATTATTATTAATGTTATTATTACTTATAACTAATAGTGTATTTGTTGTGATAATAGTTTTGCTTTATTGAAGATTATTATTGTATCTTTTTTTAAGGCTAGTTCCTATTAAAGGTAAAACGGGGAAAAAAAGGAAAAAAGAGAGAGTGAAATAGAAGAAAAAGGGGGAACAAGAAAAAAAAATGAATAAATAAATAAAATGAAGTTGTACACAACCAGCAACAATATTCTCTGGGTTGGAAATATAAATACGTGTTTTTAAGTTTTGAACCTGCATTTCCTTTTATGATTTATTACTCAACCTGAGATTTTTTTTTGTTTAATTTGTCACCAAACATCAAGAAATTCTTGCGACAAAATAAAATACGCTTCCTTTTCAGCTATCTAATTTTATCAATAAAGAACCTTCTTTTCCCATGTCTCTATATACATACATGTCAATATAAAGCGAAGATGATAACAGAAAAGTACTTTATACCCCAATCAGATACGGGAATTCGATGACCGAGGAAGAACATGTTTAAATCGACGTCGAAATTACAAAGCTCTATAAAATTACTGTTAATCCAAATCATTCACCAATTGGTTTTTTATATCTTGGATCATAGTCTATAATTTTTAAAATAACAGAATCCTTAGTCTTTTTATCTTTATTTTATATAACATTCGGTCAAATAGGTTGCTTCAAAAAGGTGTAATGATAAAATAAACTCTTTTTTTTTTCAGAATCATCATTTTGGGAATAAAAAATTAGCATTTACAATGTTTTCCTTTTACTTTCTGATATCAGCCACACGAACAGCCACGGCATTTCTGTGGGCATCCAGTCCTTCAATCTCCGCAAGACGCATCACAGTGTCTGCCAAGTTATCCATGCCCTCAGCACTGCACTCTTGAGAAGTAATGTGCTTGAGGAAACCATTTGTGTTAACGCCAGAATACATACGAGCATAACCATAAGTAGGCAAGGTGTGGTTGGTACCAGAAGCATAGTCACCGAAACTCTCAGGAGAGTAAGGGCCAACAAAGACACTACCAGCGTTGTCAACCATGGGAATGACCTTGGCTGCATTGTCGAGATGGACGATAAGATGCTCAGGAGCATAAGCGTTAGAGAAGGCCATGGCTTCATCCACTGTCTTGACAGTCAAAGAATAGGAGTGGGCAATACTCTTGCGGATAATATCCACACGTGGTAATGCCAAAGCTTGTTTGTGAACCTCTTCTTCAATGGAAGCCAAATGCTCAGGAGTTAAATCGACGGCCAAAAGAACGACCTGAGAATCAATACCGTGCTCTGCCTGAGACAATAAATCAGCAGCGACATAGACAGGGTTACTGCTCATATCAGCAATGACAAGGACTTCGGAGGGACCTGCAGGCATATCAATGGCAACAAGGCAGGAAGTATCATTTTGAGACACCATCTTGGCAGCAGTAACATACTGGTTACCAGGGCCAAAGATCTTATCAACCTTAGGAACTGTCTCAGTACCATAAGCCATGGCAGCAACAGCTTGAGCACCACCAGCTTTAACAATGTGGGAAGCGCCTACCTTATGAGCGACATAAACAACCTCAGGCACAATCGAACCATCAGCACGTGGAGGTGTAGCAATAACAATCTCTTTACAACCAGCAACCTTGGCGGGTACACCCAACATCAATGTAGTAGAAGGTAAAACGGCAGTGCCACCGGGAACATACAAACCAACACGTTCAATAGGACGACTGAAACGAGAACAAACAACACCAGGCATGGTCTCTACAACCAATGTTTCCTTATCCATTTGAGCGTCATGGAACTTGTAAACATTATCAAAAGCTTGATCAATAGCAGCCTTTGTCTGAGGATCTAATTGCATCCATTCATCGAGGAAAGGTGCTTTAATGGTAGGTGTATCCATCTCTACGCGATCGAACTGACGAGTGAAATCCATAACAGCAGCGTCACCTCCCTGTCTAACTTTTTGCATGATGGGTGTTACACGCTTGATAATCTCAGAAGAATCGATAATAGGTCTAAGTAAAAGTTCTTGATGCTTCTTTTGGTCAATATCAGACAAGTTGTACTTTAACATTTCAATTCTTTCTTTTTGGGGTGGTGCTGGTTCGGCAACAGGAGGTTCAACTGCCTTTTTTTCCTCCCATTTGGGTTTAGCGTTGCCAGGGCGACGAGTAACCTTTCTTGCCTTAATATCCAAATTCTTTTCAATGTCAGTCAAAGAAACACCAGCACTGACACACTTTGTAAGGGCAAAATAAATCAAATCAGCTGCTTCCCAAGCAACATCCTTCTTTTCGGTGGCATCACACAATTCTTCAGCCTCCTCCATAATTTTTGCTCTTAATAACTTTGAATCGTTGAACAAACGTGCTGTATAAGAACCAGCTGGTGCACTTTCCTTTCTACTCTTCAAAACAGATTCCAAGGCAGATAAACCATTGTCAGGTCCGAAACAGGTACGCGTATTTAAATGACAGAAACCTATGTCATTGTTAGTCATCACACGACGGAAATAAAAAAAATATTTTTACCTGCACCATGCTGTTGAACAACAAAACGTAAAGCATCACCATCACAATCATAATCAATTCTCTTCAAGGTTTGGGTAGCACCTGAGGTGAGACCCTTATGCCACAAACCACGGGCTCTGCTCTGATAAACGCCTTCACCAACACGGATAGATTCTGCAACACTTTCACTACTAGAATAAACCAAACCAAGTGCCTTGTTTTGTTCATCCACCACAATTGTGGTGTACAAACCATCCTCACGATCGGTCTTTGCAGTGGCCAAAAAAGCATCAGCCAAGTTCAATTTATCACCGGTCTTCTCGGTTGTCAAACGACTACCAGAAACAACAACGTGAATGTTTTGCTTTCCCAATGATGTGATGGTATCAAGCGAGACGTCACTCAACTCCACGACCACGCTCTTTTCACCGCCACCAGGAAGCAAAGTAACGCTGGAAGCAAGTTCGGCGGCCTGAGTAGCGTCGGTCAAAATAAATGCAGAGGCGGCAAGAGAAGCATCGGTACTACCAGAAACAGCCACGCGCTCAACAGAAACACCTTCTAAATCGGCCATGACTTGGGTATAGACATCAGCAGAGAAAATGACCTTGTAAATGCCGGCGTCCCAAAGCTGTGTAGCCTCCTCAACCGAACTGGCGTGGGCCCAATAAAGGGTAGACTCGGTCTGGCAAACAAGTGCCTTGACTTGGTCTAAGCTACCTTTGACAATAACAAAGTTAAAATAAGAGGCTGAGTTGGCAAGCGTGGCCTGTGAGGCGTCTGCCAAATCAATAAGAGGCACAAACATGTCTGTTTATTTTTAGAATAGAGGAGAAAAGATGTTAAAAAACAAAAAAAAAACAAAAAAAAATCTGATAATCTTTACAAATATAGAAGTGTTCGTCTGTGACTCACTGTTAACTCATACTTTAAGAGGTGTTTGAAAACAAAAGCCACTCTATCGGTCCTTCAAAAGAGATATAAGAGTTTTATTTTGTCATCTTTCATTAAATGTCATCTCTGTACAAAAAGTAGGGTTCGTGCGTTATGAGTTAGTCTAAATACATTTTGTTCTATCCATTCATAACAGCCAATTTGATGAGATGACAAAATAGAGTAGAAGGTTTACCATCTATGAAACTTGTCTCCACAAAATAGCTCATATAAAATGATCCGTTTTGTTATTGTATTATATCCAGAGGCGATACAGACCTCTTCTTCTTTCAAACATTTATGTACCAATGAAAAATAGAAAAAAATCTATTGGGCTGGGGATCATAAAGGATGAATAAAATCTTATTAAAATGCTCTAGGTTTTTAATTTAGCGGAGTTTTTCTCCTATTCCTTTTCTCTGGTTTTAAGACAATAGAGGATTCATTTGCCCATGGATCTCTTTACAAAAATAAACAGTGAAAATAGTTGTATTTCTTTTTGTAAAATGTTTTTAAAAAAATGAACAATGTTTTATATAAATGAGGAATATTAATAATAAAATGTGTGTATAAACAGGAGTATAAAAAAAGCAAGGTATTATGGAAACTGTGATAATGGAATTAACATAATGGAACATTCACAGCCAAACCACCCTGGCTTGTTTCTTTGTATTTCGTCATCATATCTAAACCTGTCTGGCGCATAGTTTCAATGACTTGATCTAAGGATACTCTGTTATCTCCATCGCCATTTAATGCTAGTTGGGCTGCTGCGATAGCTTTGACAGCTGCTAGTGCGTTACGTTCAATGCAAGGAACCTGTACAAGTCCAGCGATTGGGTCACAAGTTAAACCCAAGTTGTGTTCCATACCAATTTCAGCAGCATTTTCTACTTGCTCGATAGTACCGCCCATAACAGCTGTGAAACCTGCAGCGGCCATAGAGCATGCCACACCAACTTCACCTTGACATCCAACTTCAGCTGCTGAAATGCTTGCACCGCGCTTGAAGAGCATACCAACAGCTGCTGTGGTGAGTAAAAATTCCATGACATCATTTTCCGGGTTTTCAGATATAAACTCCAAGTAGTATTTCAAAACAGAAGGAATGGTACCTGCGGCACCATTGGTAGGTGCTGTCACAACACGCCCCCCGCATGAATTTTCTTCATTGACAGCAATGGCGTAAACAGATAAATAATCTAATGCAGGCAAGAAAAATCTCTTTCTTGGTCGCTTTGGTAGTATCGAAAGTGAGAGAGGTGTGTTATCAATACATCCGCTTCGATCTTCCATTGATTGTTCCTTGGCATGTTCAGAATCTAATGCGATATGAGAGTCGGTATATGTTTTTTGAGATACAACAGGTCCATAGAGTCCTTTTAATAACTTTTTATAAAGACCAGGTGCTCTTCGGCGTACGTTTAACCCACCAGGAAGGAGTTCTGTAATTACCGGAATAAGATGAGTTAGTGTTCATTTCATATGTACCACTACCATATAAAACAAATAAATTACCTTTTTCACTCGCCATCACACCATTTTTGATACTTTGATCCATTGTATTCCAAAGCCGTAACAACTTTGATCTGATTTCTTCTGGAGTTGACCATTTCAATTCATTCTCAAATACGACCTGGGCAATTGTCATATTCTCACGCTTGCAAACTTGAAGAAGCTCCTCGGCGTTTCTAAATGGAAGGCTCACAACAGCAATATCTTGCTGACTTCTTTCTGCTATTTTTGCTTTATCGCCATCTCTCTTATAATATACATTTTCTCCGTGATCCAATTGCGTAGCATCATTTACAACAAATCCTCCTCCGATACTGAAATACTCGTTAGTAGCAACCATATTTGCGTCTGTATCATAAGCACAGAAGCGAAGACCATTTGGATGTTGGGGTAGTGTCTTAAAGTAATTGAAAATCAAATGACGCTCAGGATTAAAATGAATACGGTGTGTGCCATTAAGGTGAATACAATGGTTGGTATGGATATCGTCTACTCTTGACTTAATGGTAGATGTTTCAACTGTATCGGGAGATTCACCCTCAATTCCCATTAAAATGGCTTCTGGTGTACCGTGACCTTTTCCTGTCAGTGCAAGTGAACCAAACATATCTATCACAAAAAAGTGTTAAATTTTTCCAAATTTGGATAATCATTTGTTACATTACCAACTCTTAGCGTATGCACACGTTCCAGGAGATTATGCTTTTCCAGATCACCAATAAATATCTTGGCTGCTCTCATGGGTCCCACTGTATGGGACGATGAAGGTCCAACGCCAATAGAGAACAAATCAAATGTAGATACTACTGCATGGTGGTCAGCATTGGGGTCTATTCCTGGCTCTTGCAAGTTTGGTAAAATGGCAGCAGTTGAATATGATTTGAGTGCATTAAACCCAGTTCTGTGCAAATGGCGGGTAGCGAGTTTAAACGACATAAAAGTGCTCATTATTGTTATTATAATTTATGTCAATTGATTGTTATCTAAAAAAAAAAAATACATATAAACGTGGGATACTTCCAGGTATTTATACCAATATTTATTTTGTTTTATAAATCTCCAAATACGTAAAGTAAAAATCATTCACACGCTTTAAAGTTATTTATTATTTATATCTATCTTTGAAAATTTGATATCTATCTCGATTTTGTGTATAAAAACACAAAAGTATTTTTTTTCTTTATCTTTTATATATTTATACACAATATTATAAAACGTAATATAATAATTAAATTCTATGTTTTGGCTGCGGCTTCAAAATCAAGATTACCAAAAGGACTCGTCTAATTGTTCAAGCATATAAAAATTAACAAACTTTCCTCCACTTTCGCATCTATTGTTTTTATTATTCTGTTTCTCACTTACAGCACAGAAGATAGTTGACTTTTGATCCGTAAAAGCTAACGTAATGGGATAGTGAAACAATGTAACAGTGGGCATGATATCAAACAAGAGGGTGATTTCCTTGTTTTTTGGTTCCATCCCACAATTGGAAAACAACTGCTTAAGTGATTTTGAATCTTCAGAAATTGATGGATTTATTTCACTGTGAAAGGGAAATGTAAGATTGGTAACACAATGAGCGCTCAGAACCAGGTTATGCACTTCTCCTGTTCCAAGAGTTTTATTGGTGGAAGAATGATAAACCTAATTTTAACCATCCATTAGAAGTTTTAGTTTATAATATACAATTTCTTTTTATATCTTTTTAAGTATACTAAAAAGTAAGAAATATAAAATATACCACTGCTTTTATCCTTTCAAAGGATATTGGGAAATAGTTTTCGTTATAGACACTGTATGAGAGGCCAATATTTAGATTATAATTAGCCTGTGAGTCGTTTCGATGAATATAAGCACCACTCTTAGATAAAGGTGTGGATCCTGTAAACAAAATTGATGGCATTTTAAACGTGGTGATAATTAAACTTATCGCTGTAATAGCGATAATAATACAAAGAAATAAAAGACAGCATAAAGTCCTCATCCACATTGGCAGGCACGGGAAACATACGCAACAAAATAGACGATATATGGATGTTTTTCGATCCTTGTGCTCATATTCTTTTTTACTTTCAAGATCTAATTTCCATTTTGTTTAGTTTAAATAATGGTATATTGGTGTCTCCTTCACCTTTACAGGAATCGATAGTGGATGAATTGGGTATATAATTGGAATCATTGTTATATCGATAATTCTTTTGAATAAAATTGTGAGGTTTCATAGTTAGATAAGAAGACGAAGAAAAAAAATCAAGAGTTGGTTCAAATATTCCATTCTGTGTTTATATAATTACAAAGTTGTTTACATTCGCAAAAAATTATTTAACTAACTTGTATGATAAATCATCCAAACATAAACAAAGGTACTTTTTTTTCGCGTAGTAATATGTAAAGATGGGTACGTTACATGTATTTTCGTCGTCAATCTCAATCACTGTACTAATAAAACTTTTAGATATAAAAAGGAGCACTTATAGTATTGCATGAGATTTCACTACGGCCGAAAAATACATAAGCTCAGCTTTTTCGTGATAGCTTAATCCTCAATTGTATTAAACCATGTCTCTAAAAATAACTAATGAATAGTTCATATCCAAGGTAGCTTGAATTCCAATATCAACTTCGTATTTTTTCAAGTAAAAATGTAACAGTGTTTTTATAATAAAAATGCCAGTGTGGTATAAATTAAGAGATTGTTTTACTTTTAAAATTGTCTATGTTCAATTTTAGAATATATTCACCAGAAAAATAAACTGAGGCTAAAAGGGCCTCATAAGGGCCTGGAAGGATCCTTCTTTGAACGTTTACAATATATTGCGCCTTTACAGTAGACTCACCGACCTCTTATAAGCCTCAATCATGTTTATTAGAGCTCATATTCATCTTTTGGGGTTTAATGAGGGCTATTAAGGAATAAGTGCCATGTTTTTCGGATGAGTTGTTACTGATTCTCATGTATTTACTCACGATATAATTTATAGCAATAGCATATAATAATACAAACAAATGATGTTTACTCAAAATGGAATTTTTTTATTTATACCACCAAAATCAAGAATTACAGATATACGAATAACAGATAAGTTTATCATAGAAAAAAAAACCACTACACGTATTTCCAGCTGAATTTTCGTAGCAGGTACCTTGAAGTTCACCATTACCTTTATTCACATAAAATTCCCAAACGCCACTGGGACGTCGATAAAAATCCAATTGACCCATACCACAAAGGCCTTTATCAATCCTGAAATAGTCGCGTCTTTCAATGTCAGCAATACCTCGGCCATTGATATCAGCAACACGGCCAGCACGGTCACCTTTATATTCAGATTAAGTATAAAAATTTATCAAAGTAAAATAATGAAATAAAACCGTGCTCTCACCATTTTTCCAACACTTGCAATTATAATAGTTTGATGGACAGGCTTCCATACCAGTGCCCCCTCCAGGAGCAATTCCTTGTAAGACATGGAAGTCACTGTAAGCTCTAGTGATCAAGAAAATTAAAGTAAATAGACAAATGCCAGTTTTCATTGAAGTCTTTGAAATATTAAATTGCTTGCATTCTGTCTTTTGCATACAGGTATTTATACGTCTCTCATAAAGAATGACGCCCTAATTTGTACAATTCAGAGGCATCATGAGCCAAATAGGCGCATTTTTTAAACATAAAATGTGAAATATGTTTTAAATAACTAAAAGCCAAATATCACCAAATTTAATTGAATGATTCAATGCACTTCCATTAATTATAAATAGCTGTAGTCGAACTTATATTAACTTTTTAATGTCTTTTTGTTTTTAAGATGTGATATGTTTTAATTCATAATGCTTCATATCACACAATTACTATTATCCTTTTATAATGAGGCTACACCTATATTTTTACTCAAAGTAAAATATATAGTGATCACATTAGATCGTATATAGCCATTTAAATTAGAAGTAAATTGTATCATTTAAGTTCATTTGTAGTACCATATGACGCAAATGTATATTATACATACAGTGACCTGATACGTGGCCTAATTTTGTCATTTGAGAACAGGTATTTTAAACCGGCTCTAGTTTATCGAACAAGATATTGAAATAAAGACAAAAATATCTAATTAGCTATATTCTATAAATATTGTAGAGGTAAAGGATAAAATTGACGGCGCTATTTTAAAAAGGGGAAGTAATGCATTAGCAATGCACCTTACATTAACCCCACTGTCAGATGCTGCTTGTCGACTACTTTTCACCTAAATTGCGATAAGCACTTGGTACATGTTACCTTTTGCATTGAGAGCTTTTTTCTTCTTTTTTTTTTTGCTCATATGAAGAGATACAGGTGATTACTTTTAGACACGAGATATATTTTTAAGCGTTTAGTCTCTGAAATTTTTGGGAACGAATTACGGAAGAACCAATTCCACTATTTTGCCACTATTACAATTGGACTTACTAACCTACTTGTCAGTCCATACTTTAAATCATAAAGAGTGGCGGAAAACATGTGTTCATCTATAATAGAGGAATGGCTCCCATTGTATAAACAATTTATGATCCATTAAATTAGTCCTTTTACATATATAAACAATACAAACAGACATTTGTGATCTTTAAAAGGAAATAAAAGCTTGGTAAAAGATCGGATCTAAATTTTAAATAGTTTCATGACAAACTGAAGCTTAAAAAAATAGGTCAAAAGATTGGGAGAGAACATCAAATGACTCCTAAATGGGGCTGCTATTACTTCAACCTTCAGTTCTGTAAGAGGTATTCAAAATATAACAGAAATCCAAATATATTGGGTTGTTCGATAATAAAAGTCCGATTTTTACCTTTCATCTTTGACCAGTTGTGACGCAATGGATATTGATGTTATATTCATGTATTATATATAATTTGGAAGTTTGTTATCTGCTCTTTCTATCTCTTGTATTTGATTTTTTTAAAGAACTGATTACAAACTAAAATGAATGATATTTTAAAAGAAAAAAAAATGGTATTACGTGCTATTTTATTGCATGAATTCAAACGCGACGGAAACGCTGCGAAAGCAGCCAGAACAATTACTGAAGTATGGGGAGAAGGTGTGATTTGTGAACGACAGGTCAGAAAATGGTTTGAAAAATTTCGTTCAGGCGACATGTCACTTGAAGACAAGGATGGTCGAGGTAGACCATCTGAACTTGATGATAACGAATTGAAGCAATTGGTTGAATCAGATTCGACGCAGACTGTACGTGAACTTGCATTACATATGCAAGTTTCTATTAATACCATCGATAGGCATCTTCATATAATAGGAAAGACCAAAAAGCTGGATCAATGGGTACCTCATATTCTGAATG